>CM024528.1:21800640-21931952 GCA_014182385.1 Eucalyptus viminalis | reverse complement strand
TATTAGAGGGGGTGGAATCATAAACACTAACGAGAAGGTCCTTTGCATTGTTCTAATTGGCGTTCTGAAAACCGTATGTGTCATTGTTGCCACTTTTCCACATGACTGAACGTGGGTGGACAACAATTACTTTTGATCAATATTAGTGTGAAGGTGGTATCCCTTATTTGTTTTGATGTGGCTTTGGAGAGGTATTTTTTTTGCAAATAGGAGGTATAAGAAATTACAAAAATGAGATAAAGCTAGGTGTTAAGTGGGTTAGGATTGAATAGATTATGCTGAGAAAAGCAGTTCTGGGCCTAAAAACCAGGGACGCTAGGGTTCGTCACTTTATGTTGACTGGACACCTTTACTCGATCAAATTGTCTTTTTTCAAATATTAATAATTGAAAAGAAAAAAATTGGTAATAAAAACTTGTGTAGTTATTGGATACGCCTGCAATTACATCTTCTCAATGATTCGACGGGTGGCGTGTCATGTTTTGGGAGGGAGTAACGTCGTTGACGTGGCTAGCCATTTGTGTTAGTTCTCGTGACAGAATCACCGCGCTAGCTCATATGCACTCGACATATATTAGAGGAGGGTGGAATCATAAACACTAATGAGAAGGTCCTTTGCATTGTTCTAATTGGCGTTCTGAAAACCGTATGTGTGATTGTTGCCACTTTTCCGTAAGCCTAACCGCTGGACAACAATTACTTTTGATCAGTATTAGTGTGAAGGTGGTATCCCTTATTTGTTTTGATGTGGCTTTGGAGAGGTATTTTTTTGCAAATAGGAGGTATAAGAAATTACAAAAATGAGATAAAGCTAGGTGCCTAAAAAGTGGGTTAGGTTTGTCAATAGACTCGGACACCTTTACTCGATCAAATTGTCTTTTTTCAAATATTAATATTGAAGGTCCTTTGCATTGTTCTAATTGGCGTTCTGAAAACCGTATGTTCATTGTTGCCCTTCCGCAGGGACCTGAAGGGTCGGACAACAATTACTTATTAGTGTTGTACTGGACGCCTTTCCGGGCCTAAAATCCAACGCTAGGGTTCTCGATCAAATTATCTTTTTTCAAATTTTAATAATTCAAATAAAAAGAAAAAAATTGGTAATAAAAACTTGTGTAGTTATTGGATACGCCTGTCAATGATTCGACGGGTGGCGTGTCATGTTTTGGGAGGGAGTAACGTCGTTGACGTGGCTAGCCATTTGTGTTAGTTCTCGTGACAGAATCACCGCGCTAGCTCATATGCACTCGACATATATTAGAGGAGGGTGGAATCATAAACACTAATGAGAAGGTCCTTTGCATTGTTCTAATTGGCGTTCTGAAAACCGTATGTGTCATTGTTGCCACTTTTCCGTAATGCCTGAAACGGGTGGACAACAATTACTTTTGATCAATATTAGTGTGAAGGTGGTATCCCTTATTTGTTTTGATGTGGCTTTGGAGAGGTATTTTTTTGCAAATAGGAGGTATAAGAAATTACAAAAATGAGATAAAGCTAGGTGTTAAGTGGGTTAGGATTGAATAGATTATGCTGAGAAAAGCAGTTCTGGGCCTAAAATCCAGGGACGCTAGGGTTCGCGTCACTTTATGTTGACTGGACACCTTTACTCGATCAAATTGTCTTTTTTCAAATATTAATAATTGAAAAGAAAAAAATTGGTAATAAAAACTTGTGTAGTTATTGGATACGCCTGCAATTACATCTTCTCAATGATTCGACGGGTGGCGTGTCATGTTTTGGGAGGGAGTAACGTCGTTGACGTGGCTAGCCATTTGTGTTAGTTCTCGTGACAGAATCACCGCGCTAGCTCATATGCACTCGACATATATTAGAGGAGGGTGGAAACATAAACACTAATCAGAAGGTCCTTTGCATTGTTCTAATTGGCATTCTGAAAACCGTATGTGTCATTGTTGCCACTTTTCCGTAAGGCTAACGGCTGGACAACAATTACTTTTGATCAGTCTTAGTGTGAAGGTGGTATCCCTTATTTGTTTTGATGTGGCTTTGGAGAGGTATTTTTTTGCAAATAGGAGGTATAAGAAATTACAAAAATGAGATAAAGCTAGGTGTTAAGTGGGTTAGGATTGAATAGATTATGCTGAGAAAAGCAGTTTGGGCCTAAAATCCAGGGACGCTAGGGTTCGCGTCACTTTATGTTGACTGGACACCTTTACTCGATCAAATTGTCTTTTTTCAAATATTAATAATTGAAAAGAAAAAAATTGGTAATAAAAACTTGTGTAGTTATTGGATACGCCTGCAATTACATCTTCTCAATGATTCGACGGGTGGCGTGTCATGTTTTGGGAGGGAGTAACGTCGTTGACGTGGCTAGCCATTTGTGTTAGTTCTCGTGACAGAATCACCGCGCTAGCTCATATGCACTCGACATATATTAGAGGAGGGTGGAATCATAAACACTAATGAGAAGGTCCTTTGCATTGTTCTAATTGGCGTTCTGAAAACCGTATGTGTCATTGTTGCCACTTTTCCGTAAGGCTGAAACGGTGGACAACAATTACTTTTGATCAATATTAGTGTGAAGGTGGTATCCCTTATTTGTTTTGATGTGGCTTTGGAGAGGTATTTTTTTGCAAATAGGAGGTATAAGAAATTACAAAAATGAGATAAAGCTAGGTGTTAAGTGGGTTAGGATTGAATAGATTATGCTGAGAAAAGCAGTTCTGGGCCTAAAACCAGGGACGCTAGGGTTCGCGTCACTTTATGTTGACTGGACACCTTTACTCGATCAAATTGTCTTTTTTCAAATATTAATAATTGAAAAGAAAAAAATTGGTAATAAAAACTTGTGTAGTTATTGGATACGCCTGCAATTACATCTTCTCAATGATTCGACGGGTGGCGTGTCATGTTTTGGGAGGGAGTAACGTCGTTGACGTGGCTAGCCATTTGTGTTAGTTCTCGTGACAGAATCACCGCGCTAGCTCATATGCACTCGACATATATTAGAGGAGGGTGGAATCATAAACACTAATGAGAAGGTCCTTTGCATTGTTCTAATTGGCGTTCTGAAAACCGTATGTGTCATTGTTGCCACTTTTCCGTAAGCTGAAACGGTGGACAACAATTACTTTTGATCAATATTAGTGTGAAGGTGGTATCCCTTATTTGTTTTGATGTGGCTTTGGAGAGGTATTTTTTTGCAAATAGGAGGTATAAGAAATTACAAAAATGAGATAAAGCTAGGTGTTAAGTGGGTTAGGATTGAATAGATTATGCTGAGAAAAGCAGTTCTGGGCCTAAAAACCAGGGACGCTAGGGTTCGCGTCAGTTTATGTTGACTGGACACCTTTACTCGATCAAATTGTCTTTTTCAAATATTAATAATTGAAAAGAAAAAAATTGGTAATAAAAACTTGTGTAGTTATTGGATACGCCTGCAATTACATCTTCTCAATGATTCGACGGGTGGCGTGTCATGTTTTGGGAGGGAGTAACGTCGTTGACGTGGCTAGCCATTTGTGTTAGTTCTCGTGACAGAATCACCGCGCTAGCTCATATGCACTCGACATATATTAGAGGAGGGTGGAATCATAAACACTAATGAGAAGGTCCTTTGCATTGTTCTAATTGGCGTTCTGAAAACCGTATGTGTCATTGTTGCCACTTTTCCGTATGCCTAACGGCTGGACAACAATTACTTTTGATCAATATTAGTGTGAAGGTGGTATCCCTTATTTGTTTTGATGTGGCTTTGGAGAGGTATTTTTTTGCAAATAGGAGGTATAAGAAATTACAAAAATGAGATAAAGCTAGGTGTTAAGTGGGTTAGGATTGAATAGATTATGCTGAGAAAAGCAGTTCTGGGCCTAAAAACCAGGGACGCTAGGGTTCGCGTCACTTTATGTTGACTGGACACCTTTACTCGATCAAATTGTCTTTTTTCAAATATTAATAATTGAAAAGAAAAAAATTGGTAATAAAAACTTGTGTAGTTATTGGATACGCCTGCAATTACATCTTCTCAATGATTCGACGGGTGGCGTGTCATGTTTTGGGAGGGAGTAACGTCGTTGACGTGGCTAGCCATTTGTGTTAGTTCTCGTGACAGAATCACCGCGCTAGCTCATATGCACTCGACATATATTAGAGGAGGGTGGAATCATAAACACTAATGAGAAGGTCCTTTGCATTGTTCTAATTGGCGTTCTGAAAACCGTATGTGTCATTGTTGCTACTTTTCCGTAAGGCCTAAAGGGTGGACAACAATTACTTTTGATCATTATTAGTGTGAAGGTGGTATCCCTTATTTGTTTTGATGTGGCTTTGGAGAGGTATTTTTTTGCAAATTGGAGGTATAAGAAATTACAAAAATGAGATAAAGCTAGGTGTTAAGTGGGTTAGGATTGAATAGATTATGCTGAGAAAAGCAGTTCTGGGCCTAAAATCCAGGGACGCTAGGGTTCGCGTCACTTTATGTTGACTGGACACCTTTACTCGATCAAATTGTCTTTTTTCAAATATTAATAATTGAAAAGAAAAAAATTGGTAATAAAAACTTGTGTAGTTATTGGATACGCCTGCAATTACATCTTCTCAATGATTCGACGGGTGGCGTGTCATGTTTTGGGAGGGAGTAACGTCGTTGACGTGGCTAGCCATTTGTGTTAGTTCTCGTGACAGAATCACCGCGCTAGCTCATATGCACTCGACATATATTAGAGGAGGGTGGAATCATAAACACTAATGAGAAGGTCCTTTCCATTGTTCTAATTGGCGTTCTCAAAACCGTATGTGTCATTGTTGCTACTTTTCCGTAAGGCCTAACGGGTGGACAACAATTACTTTTGATTAATATTAGTGTGAAGGTGGTATCCCTTATTTGTTTTGATGTGGCTTTGGAGAGGTATTTTTTTGCAAATAGGAGGTATAAGAAATTACAAAAATGAGATAAAGCTAGGTGTTAAGTGGGTTAGGATTGAATAGATTATGCTGAGAAAAGCAGTTTTGGGCCTAAAATCCAGGGACGCTAGGGTTCGCGTCACTTTATGTTGACTGGACACCTTTACTCGATCAAATTGTCTTTTTTCAAATATTAAAAATTGAAAAGAAAAAAATTGGTAAGAAAAACTTGTGTCATTATTGGATACGCTTGCAATTACATCTTCTCAATGATTCGACGGGTGGCGTGTCATGTTTTGGGAGGGAGTAACGTCGTTGACGTGGCTAGCCATTTGTGTTAGTTCTCGTGACAGAATCACCGCGCTAGCTCATATGCACTCGACATATATTAGAGGAGGGTGGAATCATAAACACTAATGAGAAGGTCCTTTGCATTGTTCTAATTGGCGTTCTGAAAACCGTATGTGTCATTGTTGCCACTTTTCCGTAAGCCTAACGGCTGGACAACAATTACTTTTGATCAGTATTAGTGTGAAGGTGGTATCCCTTATTTGTTTTGATGTGGCTTTGGAGAGGTATTTTTTTGCAAATAGGAGGTATAAGAAATTACAAAAATGAGATAAAGCTAGGTGTTAAGTGGGTTAGGATTGAATAGATTATGCTGAGAAAAGCAGTTTGGGCCTAAAATCCAGGGACGCTAGGGTTCGCGTCACTTTATGTTGACTGGACACCTTTACTCGATCAAATTGTCTTTTTTCAAATATTAATAATTGAAAAGAAAAAAATTGGTAATAAAAACTTGTGTAGTTATTGGATACGCCTGCAATTACATCTTCTCAATGATTCGACGGGTGGCGTGTCATGTTTTGGGAGGGAGTAACGTCGTTGACGTGGCTAGCCATTTGTGTTAGTTCTCGTGACAGAATCACCGCGCTAGCTCATATGCACTCGACATATATTAGAGGAGGGTGGAATCATAAACACTAATGAGAAGGTCCTTTGCATTGTTCTAATTGGCGTTCTGAAAACCGTATGTGTCATTGTTGCCACTTTTCCGTATGCCTAACGGTGGACAACAATTACTTTTGATCAATATTAGTGTGAAGGTGGTATCCCTTATTTGTTTTGATGTGGCTTTGGAGAGGTATTTTTTTGCAAATAGGAGGTATAAGAAATTACAAAAATGAGATAAAGCTAGGTGTTAAGTGGGTTAGGATTGAATAGATTATGCTGAGAAAAGCAGTTCTGGGCCTAAAACCAGGGACGCTAGGGTTCGCGTCACTTTATGTTGACTGGACACCTTTACTCGATCAAATTGTCTTTTTTCAAATATTAATAATTGAAAAGAAAAAAATTGGTAATAAAAACTTGTGTAGTTATTGGATACGCCTGCAATTACATCTTCTCAATGATTCGACGGGTGGCGTGTCATGTTTTGGGAGGGAGTAACGTCGTTGACGTGGCTAGCCATTTGTGTTAGTTCTCGTGACAGAATCACCGCGCTAGCTCATATGCACTCGACATATATTAGAGGAGGGTGGAATCATAAACACTAATGAGAAGGTCCTTTGCATTGTTCTAATTGGCGTTCTCAAAACCGTATGTTTCATTGTTGCCGCTTTTCTGTATGTCTGAAACGGTCGACAAGAATTACTTTTGATCAATATTAGTGTGAAGGTGGTATCCCTTATTTGTTTTGATGTGGCTTTGGAGAGGTATTTTTTTGCAAATAGGAGGTATAAGAAATTACAAAAATGAGATAAAGCTAGGTGTTAAGTGGGTTAGGATTGAATAGATTATGCTGAGAAAAGCAGTTCTGGGCCTAAAACCAGGGACGCTAGGGTTCGCGTCACTTTATGTTGACTGGACACCTTTACTCGATCAAATTGTCTTTTTTCAAATATTAATAATTGAAAAGAAAAAAATTGGTAATAAAAACTTGTGTAGTTATTGGATACGCCTGCAATTACATCTTCTCAATGATTCGACGGGTGGCGTGTCATGTTTTGGGAGGGAGTAACGTCGTTGACGTGGCTAGCCATTTGTGTTAGTTCTCGTGACAGAATCACCGCGCTAGCTCATATGCACTCGACATATATTAGAGGAGGGTGGAATCATAAACACTAATGAGAAGGTCCTTTGCATTGTTCTAATTGGCGTTCTGAAAACCGTATGTGTCATTGTTGCCACTTTTCCGTAATGCCTGAAACGGGTGGACAACAATTACTTTTGATCAATATTAGTGTGAAGGTGGTATCCCTTATTTGTTTTGATGTGGCTTTGGAGAGGTATTTTTTTGCAAATAGGAGGTATAAGAAATTACAAAAATGAGATAAAGCTAGGTGTTAAGTGGGTTAGGATTGAATAGATTATGCTGAGAAAAGCAGTTCTGGGCCTAAAAACCAGGGACGCTAGGGTTCGCGTCAGTTTATGTTGACTGGACACCTTTACTCGATCAAATTGTCTTTTTCAAATATTAATAATTGAAAAGAAAAAAATTGGTAATAAAAACTTGTGTAGTTATTGGATACGCCTGCAATTACATCTTCTCAATGATTCGACGGGTGGCGTGTCATGTTTTGGGAGGGAGTAACGTCGTTGACGTGGCTAGCCATTTGTGTTAGTTCTCGTGACAGAATCACCGCGCTAGCTCATATGCACTCGACATATATTAGAGGAGGGTGGAATCATAAACACTAATGAGAAGGTCCTTTGCATTGTTCTAATTGGCGTTCTGAAAACCGTATGTGTCATTGTTGCCACTTTTCCGCATGCTGAAACGGTGGACAACAATTACTTTTGATCAATATTAGTGTGAAGGTGGTATCCCTTATTTGTTTTGATGTGGCTTTGGAGAGGTATTTTTTTGCAAATAGGAGGTATAAGAAATTACAAAAATGAGATAAAGCTAGGTGTTAAGTGGGTTAGGATTGAATAGATTATGCTGAGAAAAGCAGTTCGGGCCTAAAACCAGGGACGCTAGGGTTCGCGTCACTTTATGTTGACTGGACACCTTTACTCGATCAAATTGTCTTTTTTCAAATATTAATAATTGAAAAGAAAAAAATTGGTAATAAAAACTTGTGTAGTTATTGGATACGCCTGCAATTACATCTTCTCAATGATTCGACGGGTGGCGTGTCATGTTTTGGGAGGGAGTAACGTCGTTGACGTGGCTAGCCATTTGTGTTAGTTCTCGTGACAGAATCACCGCGCTAGCTCATATGCACTCGACATATATTAGAGGAGGGTGGAATCATAAACACTAATGAGAAGGTCCTTTGCATTGTTCTAATTGGCGTTCTGAAAACCGTATGTGTCATTGTTGCCACTTTTCCGTAAGGCCTAACGGGTGGACAACAATTACTTTTGATCAGTATTAGTGTGAAGGTGGTATCCCTTATTAGTTTTGATGTGGCTTTGGAGAGGTATTTTTTTGCAAATAGGAGGTATAAGAAATTACAAAAATGAGATAAAGCTAGGTGTTAAGTGGGTTAGGATTGAATAGATTATGCTGAGAAAAGCAGTTAGGGGCCTAAAACCAGGGACGCTAGGGTTCGCGTCACTTTATGTTGACTGGACACCTTTACTCGATCAAATTGTCTTTTTTCAAATATTAATAATTGAAAAGAAAAAAATTGGTAATAAAAACTTGTGTAGTTATTGGATACGCCTGCAATTACATCTTCTCAATGATTCGACGGGTGGCGTGTCATGTTTTGGGAGGGAGTAACGTCGTTGACGTGGCTAGCCATTTGTGTTAGTTCTCGTGACAGAATCACCGCGCTAGCTCATATGCACTCGACATATATTAGAGGAGGGTGGAATCATAAACACTAATGAGAAGGTCCTTTGCATTGTTCTAATTGGCGTTCTGAAAACCGTATGTGTCATTGTTGCCACTTTTCCGTAAGCCTAACCGCTGGACAACAATTACTTTTGATCAATATTAGTGTGAAGGTGGTATCCCTTATTTGTTTTGATGTGGCTTTGGAGAGGTATTTTTTTGCAAATAGGAGGTATAAGAAATTACAAAAATGAGATAAAGCTAGGTGTTAAGTGGGTTAGGATTGAATAGATTATGCTGAGAAAAGCAGTTGTGGGCCTAAAATCCAGGGACGCTAGGGTTCGCGTCACTTTATGTTGACTGGACACCTTTACTCGATCAAATTGTCTTTTTCAAATATTAATAATTGAAAAGAAAAAAAAATTGGTAATAAAAACTTGTGTAGTTATTGGATACGCCTGCAATTACATCTTCTCAATGATTCGACGGGTGGCGTGTCATGTTTTGGGAGGGAGTAACGTCGTTGACGTGGCTAGCCATTTGTGTTAGTTCTCGTGACAGAATCACCGCGCTAGCTCATATGCACTCGACATATATTAGAGGAGGGTGGAATCATAAACACTAATGAGAAGGTCCTTTGCATTGTTCTAATTGGCGTTCTGAAAACCGTATGTGTCATTGTTGCCACTTTTCCGCATGCCTGAAACGGTCTGGACAACAATTACTTTTGATCAATATTAGTGTGAAGGTGGTATCCCTTATTTGTTTTGATGTGGCTTTGGAGAGGTATTTTTTTGCAAATAGGAGGTATAAGAAATTACAAAAATGAGATAAAGCTAGGTGTTAAGTGGGTTAGGATTGAATAGATTATGCTGAGAAAAGCAGTTCTGGGCCTAAAAACCAGGGACGCTAGGGTTCGCGTCAGTTTATGTTGACTGGACGCCTTTACTCGATCAAATTGTCTTTTTTCAAATATTAATAATTGAAAAGAAAAAAACTGGTAATAAAAACTTGTGTAGTTATTGGATACGCCTGCAATTACATCTTCTCAATGATTCGACGGGTGGCGTGTCATGTTTTGGGAGGGAGTAACGTCGTTGACGTGGCTAGCCATTTGTGTTAGTTCTCGTGACAGAATCACCGCGCTAGCTCATATGCACTCGACATATATTAGAGGAGGGTGGAATCATAAACACTAATGAGAAGGTCCTTTGCATTGTTCTAATTGGCGTTTTGAAAACCGTATGTGTCATTGTTCCCACTTTTCTACATGCCTGAAAGGGTGGACAACAATTACTTTTGATCATTATTAGTGTGAAGGTGGTATCCCTTATTTGTTTTGATGTGGCTTTGGAGAGGTATTTTTTTGCAAATAGGAGGTATAAGAAATTACAAAAATGAGATAAAGCTAGGTGTTAAGTGGGTTAGGATTGAATAGATTATGCTGAGAAAAGCAGTTGTGGGCCTAAAACCCAGGGCCGCTAGGGGTCGCGTCACTTTATGTTGACTGGACGCCTTTACTCGATCAAATTGTTTTTTTTTCAAATATTAATAATTGAAAAAAAAAAAATTGGTAATAAAAACTTGTGTAGTTATTGGATACGCCTGCAATTACATCTTCTCAATGATTCGACGGGTGGCGTGTCATGTTTTGGGAGGGAGTAACGTCGTTGACGTGGCTAGCCATTTGTGTTAGTTCTCGTGACAGAATCACCGCGCTAGCTCATATGCACTCGACATATATTAGAGGAGGGTGGAATCATAAACACTAATGAGAAGGTCCTTTGCATTGTTCTAATTGGCGTTCTGAAAACCGTATGTGTCATTGTTGCTACTTTTCCGCAAGCCTGAAAGGGTGGACAACAATTACTTTTGATCATTATTAGTGTGAAGGTGGTATCCCTTATTTGTTTTGATGTGGCTTTGGAGAGGTATTTTTTTGCAAATAGGAGGTATAAGAAATTACAAAAATGAGATAAAGCTAGGTGTTAAGTGGGTTAGGATTGAATAGATTATGCTGAGAAAAGCAGTTCTAGGCCTAAAACCAGGGACGCTAGGTTCGCGTCAGTTTATGTTGACTGGACGCCTTTACTCGATCAAATTGTCTTTTTTCAAATATTAATAATTGAAAAGAAAAAAACTGGTAATAAAAACTTGTGTAGTTATTGGATACGCCTGCAATTACATCTTCTCAATGATTCGACGGGTGGCGTGTCATGTTTTGGGAGGGAGTAACGTCGTTGACGTGGCTAGCCATTTGTGTTAGTTCTCGTGACAGAATCACCGCGCTAGCTCATATGCACTCGACATATATTAGAGGAGGGTGGACTCATAAACACTAATGAGAAGGTCCTTTGCATTGTTCTAATTGGCGTTCTGAAAACCGTATGTTTCATTGTTGCCGCTTTTCTGCATGTCTGAAACGGTGGACAACAATTACTTTTGATCAGTATTAGTGTGAAGGTGGTATCCCTTATTTGTTTTGATGTGGCTTTGGAGAGGTATTTTTTTGCAAATAGGAGGTATAAGAAATTACAAAAATGAGATAAAGCTAGGTGTTAAGTGGGTTAGGATTGAATAGATTATGCTGAGAAAAGCAGTTCTGGGCCTAAAAACCAGGGACGCTAGGGTTCGCGTCACTTTATGTTGACTGACACCTTTACTCGATCAAATTGTCTTTTTCAAATTTTAATAATTGAAAAAAAAAAATTGGTAATAAAAACTTGTGTAGTTATTGGATACGCCTGCAATTACATCTTCTCAATGATTCGACGGGTGGCGTGTCATGTTTTGGGAGGGAGTAACGTCGTTGACGTGGCTAGCCATTTGTGTTAGTTCTCGTGACAGAATCACCGCGCTAGCTCATATGCACTCGACATATATTAGAGGAGGGTGGAATCATAAACACTAATGAGAAGGTCCTTTGCATTGTTCTAATTGGCGTTCTGAAAACCGTATGTTTCATTGTTGCCGCTTTTCTGCATGTCTGAAACGGTCGACAACAATTACTTTTGATCAATATTAGTGTGAAGGTGGTATCCCTTATTTGTTTTGATGTGGCTTTGGAGAGGTATTTTTTTGCAAATAGGAGGTATAAGAAATTACAAAAATGAGATAAAGCTAGGTGTTAAGTGGGTTAGGATTGAATAGATTATGCTGAGAAAAGCAATTGTGGGCCTAAAAACCGGGGCCGCTAGGGTTCGCGTCAGCTTTATGTTGACTGGACGCCTTTACTCGATCAAATTGTCTTTTTCAAATATTAATAATTGAAAACAAAAAAAGGTAATAAAAACTTGTGTAGTTATTGGATACGCCTGCAATTACATCTTCTCAATGATTCAACGGGTGGCGTGTCATGTTTTGGGAGGGAGTAATGTCGTTGACGTGGCTAGCCATTTGTGTTAGTTCTCGTGACAAAATCACCGCGCTAGCTCATATGCACTCGACATATATTAGAGGAGGGTGGAATCATAAACACTAATGAGAAGGTCCTTTGCATTGTTCTAATTGGCGTTGGGAAGACCGTATGTGTCATTGTTGCCGCTTTTCCGGAAGACCGAAAGGGTCGACAACAATTACTTTTGATCAGTATTAGTGTGAAGGTGGTATCCCTTATTAGTTTTGATGTGGCTTTGGAGAGGTATTTTTTTGCAAAAAGGAGGTATAAGAAATTACAAAAATGAGATAAAGCTAGGTGTTAAGTGGGTTAGGATTGAATAGATTATGCTGAGAAAAGCAGTTCTGGGCCTAAAAACCAGGGACGCTAGGGTTCGCGTCAGTTTATGTTGACTGGACGCCTTTACTCGATCAAATTGTCTTTTTTCAAATATTAATAATTGAAAAGAAAAAAACTGGTAATAAAAACTTGTGTAGTTATTGGATACGCCTGCAATTACATCTTCTCAATGATTCGACGGGTGGCGTGTCATGTTTTGGGTTGGGAGTAACGTCGTTGACGTGGCTAGCCATTTGTGTTAGTTCTCGTGACAGAATCACCGCGCTAGCTCATATGCACTCGACATATATTAGAGGAGGGTGGAATCATAAACACTAATGAGAAGGTCCTTTGCATTGTTCTAATTGGCGTTCTCAAAAACCGTATGTTTCATTGTTGCCGCTTTTCTGCATGTTTGAAACGGTCGACAACAATTACTTTTGATCAATATTAGTGTGAAGGTGGCATCCCTTATTAGTTTTGATGTGGCTTTGGAGAGGTATTTTTTTGCAAATAGGAGGTATAAGATATAACAAAAATGAGATAAGGCTAGGTGCTAAGTGGGTTAGGATTGAATAGATTATGCTAAGAAAAGCAGTTGTCGGCCTAAAAACCAGGGCCGCTAGGGTTCGCGACAGTTAAGGTGGACTGGACGCCTTTACTCGATCGAATTTTTTTTTCTTCAAATATTAACAATTGAAAACAAAAAAAACGCGTAATAAAAACTAGTGTAGTTATTGGATACACCTACAATTACATCTTCTCAATGATTGAGCGGGTTGCGTGTGATGTTCTGGGAGGGAGTAACGTCGTTGACGTTGGTAGCCATTTGTGTTAGTTCTCGTGACAGAATCACCGCGCTAGCTCATATGCACTCGACATATATTAGAGGAGGGTGGAATCATAAACACTAATGAGAAGGTCCTTTGCATTGTTCTAATTGGCGTTCTCAAAAACCGTATGTTTCATTGTTGCCGCTTTTCTGCATGTCTGAAACGGTCGACCACAATTACTTTTGATCAATATTAGTGTGAATGTGGTAATCCTTATTAGTTTTGATGTGGCTTTGGAGAGGTATTTTTTTGCAAATAGGAGGTACAAGAAATTACAAAAATGAGATAAAGCTAGGTGTTAAGTGGGTTAGGATTGAATAGATTATGCTGAGAAAAGCAGTTCTGGGCCGAAAAACCAGGGACGCTAGGGTTCGCGTCAGTTTATGTTGACTAGACGCCTTTACTCGATCAAATTGTCTTTTTAAAAATATTAATAATTGAAAAGAAAAAAACTGGTAATAAAAACTTGTTTAGTTATTGGATACGCCTGCAATTACATCTTCTCAATGATTCGACGGGTGGCGTGTCATGTTTTGGGAGTGAGTAACGCCATTGACGTGGCTAGGCATTTGTGTTAGTTCTCGTGACAGAATCACCGCGCTAGCTCATATGCACTCGACATATATTAGAGGAGGGTGGAATCATAAACACTAATGAGAAGGTCCTTTGCATTGTTCTAATTGGCGTTTTAAAAACCGTATGTTTCATTGTTGCCGCTTTTCTGCATGTCTGAAACGGTCGACAACAATTACTTTTGATCACTATTAGTGTGAAGGTGGTATCGCTTATTAGTTTTGATTTGGCTTTGGAGAGGTATTTTTTTGCAAATAGGAGGTATAAGAAATTACAAAAATGAGATAAAGCTAGGTGTTTAGTGGGTTAGGATTGAATAGATTATGCTGAGAAAAGCAGTTGTGGGCCTAAAAACCAGGGCCGCTAGGGTTCGCGTCAGCTAAGGTGGACTGGACGCCTTTACTCGATCCAATTTTCTTTTTTCAAATATTAATAATTGAAAACAAAAAAAGTCGTAATCAAACCTGGTGTTGTTATTGGATACGCCTGCAATTACATCTTCTCAATGATTCAACGGGTGGCGTGTCATGTTTTGGGAGGGAGTAATGTCGTTGACGTGGCTAGACATTTGTGTTAGTTCTCGTGACAAAATCACCGGGCTAGCTCATATACACTCGACATAAGTTAGAGGAGGCTGGACTCATAAACACTAATGAGAAGGTCATTTGCATTGTTCTAATTGGCGTTGGGAAGACCGTATGTGTCATTGTTGCTGCTTTTACGCAAGACGGAAAGGGTCTACAACAATTACTTTTGATCAGTATTAGTGTGAAGGTGGCAACCCTTATTAGTTTTGATGTTCCTTTGCAGATGTATTTTTTTGCAAAAAGGAGCTATAAGATATAACAAAAATGAGATAAGGGTAGGTGTTAAGTGGGTTAGGATTGAATAGATTATGCTGAGAAACGCAGTTCTCGGCCTAAAAACCAGGGACGCTAGGTTTCGCGTCAGTTTATGTTGACTGGACGCCTTTACTCGATCAAATTGTCTTTTTTCAAATATTAATAATTGAAAAGAAAAAAACTGGTAATAAAAACTTTTGTAGTTATTAGATACGCCTGCAATTACATCTTCTCGATGATTCGACGGGTGGCGTGTCATGTTTTGGTTGGGAGTAACGTCGTTGACGTGGCTAGCTATTTGTGTTACTTCTGGTGACAGAATCACCGCGCTAGCTCATATGCACTCGACATATATTAGAGGAGGGTGGAATCATAAACATTAATGAGAAGGTCCTTTGCATTGTTCTAATTGGCGTTTTGAAAACCGTATGTTTCATTGTTGCCGCTTTTCTGCATGTCTGAAACGGTCGACAACAATTACTTTTGATCACTATTAGTGTGAAGGTGGTATCGCTTATTAGTCTTGATTTGGCTTTGGAGAGGTATTTTTTTGCAAATAGGAGGTATAAGAAATTACAAAAATGAGATAAAGCTAGGTGTTAAGTGGGTTAGGATTGAATAGATTATGCTGAGAAAAGCAGTTGTGGGCCTAAAAACCAGGGCCGCTAGGGTTCGCGTCAGCTAAGGTGGACTGGACGCCTTTACTCGATCCAATTTTCTTTTTTCAAATATTAATAATTGAAAACAAAAAAGTCGTAATAAAAACTAGTGTTGTTATTGGATACGCCTGCAATTACATCTTCTCAATGATTCAACGGGTGGCGTGTCATGTTTTGGGAGGGAGTAATGTCGTTGACGTGGCTAGACATTTGTGTTAGTTCTCGTGACAAAATCACCGGGCTAGCTCATATACACTCGACATACCTTAGAGGAGGCTGGACTCATAAACACTAATGAGAAGGTCCTTTGCATTGTTCTAATTGGCGTTGGGAAGACCGTATGTGTCATTGTTGCCGCTTTTCCGCAAGACGGAAAGGGTCTACAACAATTACTTTTGATCAGTATTAGTGTGAAGGTGGCAACCCTTATTAGTTTTGATGTTCCTTTGCAGATGTATTTTTTTGCAAAAAGGAGCTATAAGATAGAACAAAAATGAGATAAGGCTAGGTGTTAAGTGGGTTAGGATTGAATAGATTATGCTGAGAAATATTAACAAAAAGAATATAGGCTCAAGTAAAAGTGTCCAGTCCATCCAAGTTGACGCAAACCCTACCGGTCCGGGATTTTAAGCCCACGATTGCTTTTCTCGGTTCAATCCATTCAATCTTAATCCACTTAACACCTAGCCTTATCTAATTTCGATTATTTCTTATACCTCAATTTTGCAAAAAACACCTCTCCAAAGCGACATCCTAACTATTAAGGGATACCACCATCACACAAATACTTATCAAAAGCAATTGTTGTCCACCGTGCCAGTCAAGCGGAAAGGTGGCAACAATGATACATATAGTCTTCATAACGGCAATTAAAACAATCCAATTGACCTTCTCATTAGTGTTTATCATTCCAGCATCCTCAAATATTGGTGGCGTGTATATGAGCCAGCGCAGTGTTTCTGGCATGGCAACTAACACAAATGGCCAACAACGTCAACGACGTTACTCCCTCCGAACACATGACACGCCACCCGTTCAATCTTCAAGTACATGTAATTGCAAGTGTGTCCAATGACTAAACCAGTCTTTATTATGAGTTTTTTTTTTTTTTTTCGTTTAATTTGTTAATCATAAAAGAAACAAAATCGTATCGAGTAAAAGTCTCCTGTCCATCTAAGCTGATGCGAACCCTACCGGTTCGAGTTTTTATGCCCCCAATTGCTTTTCTTGGTTCAATCTATTCAATCCTAACCCACTTAAATCCTGACCCTATCTCATTTCGATTATTTCTTATACCTCATTTCTGCAAAAAAACACCTCCCCAAAGCGACATTGTAAATAATAAGGGATAAAACCATCACACAAATACTGATCAAAAGCAATTGTTATTGCCCCTGCCAGTCAAGCAGGAAAGCGCCAACAATGATAAATATAGTCTTCATAATGGCAATTAGAACAATCAAAAGGACCATCTCATTAGTGTTTGTCATTCCAGCATTCTCCAATGTTGGTGGCGTGTATATGAGCCAGCGTGGTGATGCCGGCACGGGAACAAATACTAATGGCGTGCAACGTCGACGACGTTAGTCCCTCCCAAAACATGACACGCCACCCATTCAATCTTCAAGAAGATGTAAATGCAAGTGAGTCCAATAACTACACCAGTCATTATTATGAGTTTTTTTTTTAAATATTTAATTTCTTAATATTAACAAAAAGAATATAGGCTCAAGTAAAAGTGTCCAGTCCATCCAAGTTGACGCGAACCCTACCGGTCCGGGATTTTAAGCCCACGATTGCTTTTCTCGGTTCAAACCGTTCAATCTTAATCCACTTAAGACCTAGCCTTATCTAATTTCGATTATTTCTTATACCTCAATTTTGCAAAAAACACCTCTCCAAAGCGACATCCTAACTAATAAGGGATACCACCATCACACAAATACTTATCAAAAGCAATTGTTGTCCACCGTGCCAGTCAAGCCGAAAGGTGGCAACAATGATACATATAGTCTTCATAACGGCAATTAAAACAATCCAATTGACCTTCTCGTTCGTGTTTATCATTCCAGCATCCTCAAATATTGGTGGCGTGTGTATGAGCCAGCGCAGTGTTTCTGGCATGGCAACTAACACAAATGGCCAACAACGTCAACGACGTTACTCCCTCCGAACACATGACACGCCACCCGTTGAATCTTTAAGCACATGTAATTGCAAGTGTGTCCAATGACTACACCAGCCTTTATTATGAGTTTTTTTTTCGTTTAATTTGTTAATTATAAAAGAAACAAAATCGGATCTAGTAAAAGTCTCCTGTCCATCTAAGTTGATGCGAACCCTACCGGTCCGGGATTTTAAGCCCACGATTGCTTTTCTCGGTTCAATCTATTCAATCCTAACCCACTTAACACCTAGCATTATCTCATTTTGATTTTTCCTTATACCTCATTTCTTAAAAAAAAAACACATCTCCAAAGCGATATCCAAACTAATAAGGGATACAACCATCACACAAATACTAATCGAAAGCAATTGTTGTCATCCCTGCCGATCAAGCAGAAAAGTGGCAACAATGATTCATAGGTCTTTATAACGGCAATTAAAACACTCCAAAGCATGTTCTCGTTAGTGTTTATCATTCCAGCATGCTCCAATATTGGTGGCATGTATATGAGCCAGGGCGTTGTTTCTGGCATGGCAACTAACACAAATGGCTAGCAACTTCAACGACGTTACTCCCTCCGAAAACATGACACGCAACCTCTTCAATCATTGAGATGATGTAATTGCAAGCGTATTCGATAACTACACCAGTCTTTAATATGAGTTTTTTTTTTTTCGTTTAATATGTTAATATTAACAAAAAGAAAATCGGCTCAAGTAAAAGTGTCAAGTCTGTCTAAGGTGACGCGAATCCTAGCGAGCCGGGATTTTAAGCCCACGATTTCTTTTCTCGGTTCAATCTATTCAATCATAACCCACTTAACAACTAGCCTTATCTCATTTCGATTATTTCCTATACCTCATTTATGCAAAAAACACCTCTCCAAAGCGACATCGTAAATAATAAGGGATACAACCATCACACAAATACTGATCAAAAGCAATTGTTGTCGCCCCTGCCAGTTTAGCATAAAAGTGGGAACAATGATAAATATAGTCTTCATAACGGCAATTAGAACAATCGAAAGGACCATCTCATTAGTGTTTATCATTCCAGCATTCTCCAATGTTGGTGGCGTGTATATGAGCGAGCGTGGTGATGCCGGCAAGGCAACTAACACTAATGGGCGCAACGTCGACGGCGTTACTCCCTCCCAAAACATGACACACCACCCATTCAATCTTCAAGAAGATTTAAATGCAAGTGTGACCAATAACTACACCAGTCTTTATTATGACTTTTTTTTTCATTTAATTTGTTAATATTAACGAAAAGAATATCGGATTGAGTAAAAGTGTCCAGGGCATCTAAGTTGACGCGAACCCTACCGGTCCGGGATTATTATGACACGACACCCGTTCAATCATTGACAAGATGTAATGGCAAGCGTATCCAATTACTATACCAGTCTTTATTATGAGTTTTTTTTCGTTTAATTTATTAATATTAACAAAAAGAAAATCGGCTCAAGTATAAGTGTCTAGTCCATCTAGGGTGACACGAACCCTACCGGTCCGAGTTTTTATGCCACCAATTGCTTTTCTTGGTTGAATCTATTAAATTCTAACCCACCTAACACCCAGCCCTATCTCATTTCGATTATTTCTTATACCTCATTTCTGCAAAAAGCACCTCTCCAAAGTGACATCCAAACAAATAAGGGATACCACCATCACACAAATACTTATCAAAAGCAATTGTTGTCAACCGTGCCGTCAAGCAAAAAAGCGACAACAATGACACATACAGTATTCAGAATGGCAATTAGAACAATCCAACGGACCTTCTCATTAGTGTTTATCATTCCAGCATCCTCCAATATTGGTGGTGTGTATATGAGCCAGCGCAGTGATTCTGGCACGACAACTAACACAAATGGCCAGCAATGCCAACGACAGTACTCGCCTCGAAAACATGACACGCCACCCGTTCAATCTTCAAGCACATGTAATTGCAAGTGTGTCCAATGACTACACCAGTCTTTATTATGAGTTTTTTTAAAAATTTAATTTCTTAATATTAACAAAAAGAAAATAGGCTCAAGTAAAAGTGTCCAGTCCATCTAGGGTGACGCGAACCCTACCGGTCTGAGTTTTTATGCCCCGGATTGCTTTTCTTGGTTCAATCTATTCAATCCTAACCCACTTAACACCTAGCCCTACCTCATTTCCATTATTTCTTATACCTCATTTCTGCAAAAAGCACCTCTCCAAAGTGACATCCAAACAAATAAGGGATACCACCATCACACAAATACTTATCAAAAGCAATCGTTGTCGACCGTGCTAGTCAAGCAGAAAAGTGGCAACAATGATACATATAGTCTTCATAACGGCAATTAAAACAATCCAATGGACCTTCTCATTAGTAGTTATCATTCCAGCATCCTCAAATATTGGTGGCGTGTATATGAGCCACCGCAGTGTTTCTGGCATGGCAACTAACACCAATGCCCAGCAACGTCAATGACGTTACTCCCTCCGAAATTATGACATGCCACCCGTTCAATCTTCAAGAAGATGGAATTGCAAGAGTGTCCAATAACTACGCCAGGCTTTGTTATGACTTTTTTTTTTTTTTTGCCGTTTAATTTGATAATATTAACAGAAAGTAAATTAGATCGAGTAAAAGTGGCCAGTCCATCTAAGGTGAAGCGAACCCTACTGGTCCGGGATTTTAAACCCCCGATTGCTTTTCTCGGTTCAATATGTTCAATCGTAACCCACTTAACACCTAGCCTTATCTCATTTTGATTATTCCTTATACCTAATTTTTGCAAAAAACACCTCTCCAAAGTGACATCCAAATTAATAACGGATACAACCATCCCACAAATACTAATCAAAAGCAATTGTTGTCACCCCTACCGATCTAGTAGAAAAGTGGCAACAATGATACATATAGTCTTTGTAACGGCAATTAAAACAATCCGAATGACCTTCTCATTAGTGTTTATCATTCCAGCATCCTCCAATATTGGTGGCGTGTATATGAGCCAAGGCGGTGATTCTGGCATGGCAACTAACACAAATGGCCAGCAACGTCAACGACGTTACTCCCTCCGAAAACATGACACGCCAGCCGTTCAGTCTTCAAGAAGATGTAATTGCAAGCGTGTCCAATAACTACACCAGTCTTTATTATGAGTTTTTTTTTCCATTTAGTTTGTTAATATTAACAGAAAGAAAATCGGATCGAGTAAAAGTGTCTTGTCCATCTAAGGTGACGCGAACCGTACCGGTCCAGGATTTTAAGCCCCCGATTGCTTTTCTCGGTTCAATCTATTCAATCCTAACCCACTTAACACCTAGCCTTATCTCATTTTGATTATTCCTTATACCTAATTTATGCCAAAAACACCTCTCCAAAGTGACATGCAAATTAATAAGGGATACAACCATCACACAAATACTAATAAAAAGCAATTGTTGTCACCCCAGCTGATCAAGCAGAAAAGCGGCAATCATGATACATCTAGTCTTCGTAACGGCAATTAAAACAATCCGAATAACCTTCTCAGTAGTGTTTATCATTCCAGCATCCTCCAATATTGGTGGCATGTATATGAGCCAGAGCGGTGATTCTGCCATGGCAACTAACACAAATGGCCAGCAACGTCAACGATGTTACTCCCTCCGAAAACATGACTTGCCACATGTTCAATCTTCAAGAAGATGTAATTGCAAGCGTGTCCAATAACTACACCAGCCTTTATTATGAGTTTTTTTTTTCCATTTAGTTTGTTAATATTAACAGAAAGAAAATCGGATGGAGTAAAAGTGTCCTGTCCATCTAAGGTGACGCGAACCATACCGGTCCGGGATTTTAAGCCCCCGATTGCTTTTCTAGGATCAATCTATTCAATCCGAACCCACTTAACACCTAGCCTTATCTCATTTTGATTATTCCTTGTACCTCATTTCTGCACAAAAAGACCTCTCCAAAGCGACATCCAAACTAATAAGGGATACAACCATCACACAAATACCAATCAAAAGCAATTGTTGTCACCCCTGCCGAGCAAGCAAAAAAGCGCATCAATGATTCATATAGTCTTCATAAAGGCAATTAAAACAATCCAAAGCACCATCTCATTAGTGTTTATCATTCCAGCATCCTCCAATATTGGTGGCGTGTATATGAGCCAAGGCGGTGTTTCTGGCATGGCAACTAACACAAATGGCCAGCAACGTCAATCACGTTACTCCCTCCGAAAACATGAAACCCCACCTCTTCAATCATTGAGAAGATGTAATTGCAAGCGTATCCGATAACTACACCAGTCTTTATTAAGATTTTTTTTTTCGTTTAATTTGTTGATATTAACAAAAAGAAAATCAGCTCAAGTAAAAGTGTCCAGTCCGTCTAAGGTGACACGAACCCTACAGATCCGGGATTTTAAGCCCAGGATTGCTTTTCTTGGTTCAATCTATTCAATCCTAACCCACTTAACACCTAGCCTTATCTCATTTCGATTATTTCTTATAACTCATTTATGCAAAAAACACCTCTCCAAAGCGACATCCAAACTAATAAGGGATACATATGACATCCCAGATTTTCAGTCTTGTTTTCTATTGAATAAATCTGACATTTCATTGGCGTGTCTATAGGGCTGGTCTTAGAACTGATCATTCTAGAGATAACTAGACTATCTGGGGAAACTATTAAGAATTTTAAGGCAAATGGACCTGAGAATTCGACCAAGAATCGGCTGCTCGACCGTGTTCCTCTACTGAGATCATTACGGCACAGACGTAAATTGATTAGAGATTAGCTATGGGTCGATTCGACAAAGATGTGTGGCTAATCGTGGGTGACACCACTAAATTGGAAAATTCTCGTCGGCCGATACTAGACTAAATTCTCTATCGTTTTGGTACCCTGTGTCCGTATTTGAATTCTCGAGATTTCTATGACAATCGAGAGTTGTCAATGTGTCGAGTGGGTTCATTGTGGCTCGAAGAAAATCGACCACAGGTCATTTGCACTAAAAAGTTCTGAAAACTACCCGGTAGTCTAGGTCACGCTAAAAACGCATCGAATGGAAATTAACCGTGAATTGTTTCAGGAACGTTGATTCAGTCTCAGAAGATTTTTCGGAGATTCTGAGATTTTTATGGAAAATTGATTCGGACGTCGCGGAATTTTGGCATAAATCCATATCTAAAAACGTGTCGAATGGAAATTAACGCACACGAGCTATTTTAGGAACGTTGATTCAGTCTTAGAAGATTTTTCGTAGATTCCAGGATTTTTATGGAAAATTGATTTGGACGTCGCGGAATTTTGGCAGAAATCCATATTGGTTAAATTGATGGGGAATTGGACTTCTAGGCCGAGTCTTTGTGTATTGTGGATTTTTAGAAAATCATTGGAATTTTTCTACGTCGAAATTGGATCTCAATTTGGAAAATTGAGTGAGGAATTAAAGCTAAATTAAATGAAATTCGGATTTAGAATTCTACAACACTTTTGACATCACAAATTGAATTATTTGGTAGATCTTTGTTGGAAAGTAATGGGGAGACAAGATCATAAATGGAGGGGATAAGAATTGAAGACATGGGACCCCCTTGGACTGCCTTTCACGTGCGCTCTCCCCTCCGTTCCTATCCATCTTCGTGCAACGCCTTCAGCTTTTGTTCTCTTCTCTGCCGTGTGCGTTTACTCCTCGAATTGCTGCCCCATCTCGCACACCACCGAAGCCAGCCCACCTCTGCCCTCTCCACCACGTTTATGTTCCTCCCAAGCCATGCGAACTTCACCCCACATCCGGAGAAGAAGACTCGAAGCGTCCTCAATGTTCAACTAGTGGAGTCTCTCCACCGGTCGGTTGACCCAGCAAAGCCACCGAGCAAATCCACCGAATCAACCTCTTCATCCCCACGGCAGTCCATCACTACCGAAGTCACGCATGCCGCACGTCCTCCATCCACCTCACGCCTCTCCTCTACCGAAATCCCCAAGTCAACAGTTGAAGCTTTGCTGATTTTGAAGACCGAGCTGCTCCACCGATCTCTTCGCCCACGTGTCCCATCGAAAGCCACCAGCTCCATCTTGCGTCCAGCGAAGCCACCGGTCAACCCATCAACCCAGCGGCTTCTTCGTGTAAGCCCATCTTCATTTGGCCAGCGAATCCAACACCAACGAAGTAGCTTCTTCATTCGCGTGTCTTTAGCTCCTTGGACCGCCAGCAGCCGCGCCACACGTCAGTCTTCATCAATTTCTTCAGTCAAATTTCACGTTCCAGCAAAGTCGAAGCAGCTCCTGTCCACGTGGTCGCTCTTCTTCAGCTCGTGGACCTGCTGCCTCTCTCACTTACGTTAACAGGCCAAGGAGCAACCCACGTGTTTCTTCCTTTGGCCCATTCAAGCTGCAGCCCAACGTTAGTTTAGTTAGTGGATTCAGTCAGCGTGAATTTTGGGCCCATCTTCAAATCAGAAAAGCCCAAGTAAAAGCTCAGCCCAGCAGTTGGTCCATTTGAGGCCAAGTCCACAAGTGCAGCCCATCTTTTGTTTTCAACCCAAGAAGCTAGCGAAGCCCAGTGGATTTCGGCCGAAGCCCAAGAGCGATTCCAGCCCAAAGTCAAGAACAAATCTCAGTTGGGCTGAGATTTGTTGGGCCTAAGTTTAAGGCCCGGTCCCAGCCCGCCGGTGTCGTCGAAAGCCCGATTTCGGCCGCCGTTGCATCGCCGTCACGGTGATCCGGTCCCCGCTTTTAATCAAGTGAGTAATCTCACTAATCCTCGCTTAGTAGACTAATGATGCTTAAGGGTTGATTAGATTTAATTAAGTGTAATTAGGTGGTTAGATTAGTTTAGAACAATTAAATTAGCGACTGAATGATGCGTGTTAGGTGGTTAGACTTAGTCATTAGCAGGTGGAGACGTACTATTATTTATTGAATGCATCTCAGGATTTTTCCCGACCCTTAGCGGGCTTCAATCAGGCAATTCGGGCCTAAATTGGATTTTTCGTATTTATTTATTAATTTTCCAAATTAATTATTTAATTATTTATTTTTCGGAAATTAGGCAAGGATAGACGACGACCGAAATTTCGTGCTGATTATCGTGGTGCGGTCCATTTATTTATTTGAGCTCTACGTTGTGCTAAATTGAATTAATTGTGCAATTTGAGGAATTATTCCTATATTGGTTAAGATTGAGTAATTGAGTTGTGGATGGGCGAGTATGATTTTTTAGCGTCAATAATGCTTTGATGAGCTGTTAAGTGGAGATGTTTGTGAGAGTGAATTGAATATACTCTTGGCTAAGATCCATCGGGTATGTTAATAACGTGTGAAGATTGAGTGAGTTGATGAGTATGTGGGGGTTCATTCCCAAAATTGATCAATGTTGGTATTCAATTAGAATTTGATTGTGAGGGGTTGTGAGTTGAACCTCGGAAGCCGCCGAAGTATGACTATGCCAGTTGGGCCGAGATTTGCCACCTAATTTGGAGTCGGTCGCGCCCATTGGGCCGTAATCTGCCACCTATTAAAGGTCGCGCCCGTTGGGCCGTAAATTGCCACCTATTAAAGGTCACGCCTGTTAAGGTTGTAATTTGCCACCCGATAGGGGTCACGCTTGATAAGGTCGTAATCTGCCACCTATTAAAGGTCACGCCCATTGGGCCGTAATTTGCTAGTTAAAGATAGGTCGTGTCCTTTGGGACTGTAATTTGTTGCCAATAAATTTGGTAGGCTATGCTCATGAAGTCGTGAGTATGATTTGAGACTGAATAAGGGAAACGCCTGGGGAATAGTCGAATTGTCATGAAATCGACTAGGTCGATGGATCGAGATATTGATCTGTGATGTAATTGCTTGGGTGCCTATTGAACTGTGCTAATATGCAGGTGGAATCTGAGGCCAAGGTAAGTCCTATGACCTGTGCGTGTATAGGCAGCCCATTTAGCATATTGGTTTCCTAATCGAGTCTTCGTGGGGTAGAACTTGCTGAGACATAGTCTCATCCCGGTTGTGGGACATCATTTCAGGACCCTGATGAGGAGCCTAAGGAGAAAGAAATCGAAGAGGAGTACTTGGAGGAGAACCCCGATGATGATCTGAGTACGAATTGGATGAGAACTGAAATCCCGTCATCTTTTAGGAATCTTGTCTAAATGTGAATAGTGCGAGACTAGAATATTATGAATAGTCTTGTGAATAGACTTTGAGTTATGCCATGTATAAAAGTTTGGTTGTGGATTTCAATATGAAAAATATGGCCTTACTTTTCTATCCCATTATGTTACTGTCTGGGATTTATAACTGCTTCCGCATGTGCTTAATAAAAGAAAGGGTCGGCGATACTTAGTCCTGGGATATCACATTATAAAATCGACCAAGTAGAAGGATGTGTGCATGCCCGAGGATCGGGGCATGACAATATAACCATCACACAAATACTGATCAAAAGCAATTGTTGTCTCCCCTGCCGGTCAAGCAGAAAAGTGGCAACAATGATACATACAGTCTTCAGAACGGCAATTAGATCAATTCAAAGGACCTTCTCATTAGTGTTTATCATTCCAGCATGCTCCAATATTGGCGGCGTGTATAGGAGCTAGCGTTGTGATTCCGACACGGCAACTAACACAAATGGCCAGCAACATCAACGACGTTACTCCCTCCTAAAACATGACACGCCACCCATTCAATCTTCAAGAAGATGTAATTGCAAGTGTGTCCAATAACTATACCAGTCTTTATTATGGGTGTTTTTTTCGTTTAATTTGTTAATATTAAAACAAAGAAAATCGGATCGAGTAAAAGTGTCCAGTCCATCTAAGCTGACGTGAACCCTACCGGTCCAGGATTTTAAGCACACGATTGCTTTTCTTGGTTCAATCTATTCAATCCTAACTCACTTAACACCTAGCCTTATCTCATTTCGATTATTCCTTGCACCTCATTTCTGTAAAAACACCTCTCCAAGCGACATCCAAACTAATAGGGGATACAACCATCACACAAATACTAATGAAAAGCAATTGTTGTCAACCCTGTCGGTCAAGCAGAAAAGCGTAAACAATGATACATACAGTTTTCAGAACGACAATTAGATAAATCCAAAGGACCTTCTCATCAGTGTTTATCATTCCAGCATCCTCCAATATTGGTGGCGTGTATATGAGCCAGCGCGGTGATTCCGGCACGGCAACTAACACAAATGACCAGCAATGTCAACGACGTTACTCCCTCCTAAGACATGACACGCCACCCGTTCAATCTTCAAGAAGATGTAATTGCAAGCGTGTGCAATAACTACACCAGTCTTTATTATGAGTTTTTCTTTTTGTTTAATTTGTTAATAATAAGAGAAAGAAAATCAGATCGAGTAAAAGTATCATGTCCATCTAAGCAGACGCGAACCCTGTCCGAGATTTTAAGCCCACGATTCCTTTTCTCGGTTCAAACTATTCAATCCTAACCCACTTAACACCTAGCCTTATCTCATTTCGATATTTCTTATACCTCATTTCCGCAAAAACCACCTCTCGAAAGCGACATCCAAACTAATAATGTGACGTCCCAAGGCGTCACGTATTAAGTGCAACAAGAATTTTAATTATTATTAACATCTTACCTAACTTGTAATCTCCTTTAGATAACCCATAGTGTTTACCATTGAAGATTAGCATGTATAACATGGATTATTTTAAAATCTCACGTTTTTATTATGAGGTTTTCCTGCAATGCACATAGACAAGATCATAAAAGGCTTCCTTTCGTTTTATCATCACCAGGGCATACAAAATTATCAACATAGACTCGTTCCATGTTCTTCGCCTATATATTTACATCATAAACAAAACAAAAGTAAGGCACAACAAAAGCCAGAGATATGGGTGAGGTTATCTACTCCACGAGTTCCCACACAAGCCCACGTCTAACAAAAAAAAAACAAAAGTCAGTCAGACTCTACACGATCCAAGGCGTCTAGGAGCCGTCCATCCCCGCTCCATGTCCTCCTGCTCCAAAGGGTAAAGGTCCAAACATCTCTCCTTCATGGTTGATAAACCATGCAACGAACGTCATTGGTATCAACTTAGCTCTACCATCATCCAGCCATAAAATCACCTCATACTTGGAGAAAACCATGTCAATGTCGGGATCATACACGTCATGAAGAGAAACATCAAGACGCATTACCGCCCCGTATCGAGCTACCGGCGGTACATCCATGCTATCAATCTGAAAATGTAAGGTATGAGCAAACAACCTTGCCCAGTAAAGAATGATAAACTTTAACTTAAACAATCCATAGCCATCAAAGTTACAGGTAAATCATCAAACAATTTAGGATACTAAGAGAATATATCACAGGCATAAACATTACTATTACTTCATGTAAGAAATCACATTATATGCATCCACTTCTATACTTACCATTCACAAAATCAATCTCACATCAAAATATAATGCAACAATAATAGATGAACTCACTCGCTCAATAATTATATTTACTGTGCATAAAATCCACCCTTAAATCAGTAACAACCGAGACTCTACCGGCCTGATCGAGTCACTTCCAGAAAGTACGTTATCCAGACTTCCACAATACCTCTAATTGTGGGCATCTCACTCTGAGGCATCCCGGCATCACACAACCGAGGTCCTCCCAGGACCACACAGCAAGGGGCATCTCACTCCGAGGCATCTCAGTATCACACAACTGAGGCATCCTCGATTACACACAAGGGCATCTCACTTAGAGTCATCTCAGTATCTCTCAGCAAGGGCATCCCAAACTTCCGGGGGCATCACCGGTATCTCAGTACCGATGGGTTCATTCATCTCAAGCACACGTTCACACCACCACACCTTTGATTAATGCATTTATCGTATGCAAAAGAAAAGACTCTAAAGTGTCTATCTAACTCTCATGAACCTAGCACACATGCGTGTCCGGATTATAAGATAAAACCCATTATGTCATGTCCCATTCCATGGCGAACAGATATTTATCCCATAATCAAGCACTATGCACCGCACTCATTGCACACACATGATTCTATATGCACTTATATCTCAAATGATATATGAGACTTACTCGTACAAAACTGATATCTAGTATAAGGTTTATTAGACTCTATGGTCATCATACAAGTCTAAGATACAAGACACTACATCTAATATGTGTTCTCGGGTACAAACAGTATACTAGCTAAATGAACAGTTTCAATTTCGAACACATAAGGTATATCAATTCTTGTCGAAATATTACCAAATTTTAGTATTTTATATTTGAGATATATACTGACATTTCCCATGCAGAAACTTAAGTCTGATTCTCACTTTATTAAGCGTAACAATTGCCATAATCTTTACTAGTACCCTGTACCGACGTCCAGATTCTTTATCTACAAGGAAAATTGTTTCACTAACCAAATATTATCTATTTAATCTCAAATTTTGACACATCATTCCGTAAGATGTTTTCTACAATTTTCATTCAGGACTCGAAGTCCAAATCTAACTAGGTAAATACAGAAAATTCGCATAATCAGTAAAGGTCAAACCGTTTCTCACAAGAACAGTTTACTGGTTTTACTAAGTTCACTTCTGTCTCTATGTTTTCTATATTCATATGGTTATAGCTACGTGTATAACTTGATCTTATAAATGTTCTATCATGTATAATAGTTTCTTTCTTATTCCTATTAACACACATACAGAAAACTAAACACAAACAGAAGACTTCATAATTGTTTTCACTTAGAACATAATAGATACACAAATTTTCTCACTTCTAACTCAACTAAACAACTTGTCTATCCACAAATCTCTTCTACAATACTCCAATGCTTACTCACAACAACTCAAAGCAACTTCAGCATATCTTTCTCTAACAAATGATCGGTTCAACAGCTCGCTCGAAGTATAAACGCATCCGTGAGTTCACTCATCACAGCATACACCATATCCATCCACTCGGCATCCATTTCATCACTTCGCTCAACAAAACAGCATACTCACACTTGGATTTCGAGACATGCAAGACTCAAGAGTGATATGCAATAGCTCATACCTTCAATTTAACACTCACTAAGCTTAGATCAATCACAAAACAGCAACTACAAACTATATCCATCACTGTTTGGTTAGATCCTCAAGCTCCCTTGATGAAACAATGGATAACTTTCAATCTAGCGTTAGATCTTTCCTTACCTTGTTCAGCAGTTAGACAACACAAGGATGCTTCAAGATCAACACTCAAAATCAGCATGCAAGAAGAAGAAATCACAGGTTTGCTTCTGGTTTGCTTCTGGTTCTACCGCTCAGCTGAGATAAAAGAAAGAAGAAGATGAAGATGAGGGTTCCTCGGTTTTATATGGAGAGAGAGAGAGTGTACGAAGCTTAAGGGGGAAATATAGGTCTACAAACTAATCCCTAGCCTAGTGTAATGATGAGATCTTCTAATGATTATGCTTCCTTGGAGTTGATGGTTTCGGTTTGTAGAGAAGAGAAAACCATGGGTGTCACATGCATGGAGAAACGAGAGAGAATGATGGCGTGGCTTTCATGCATGAAGATTTTCACCATCTGTCGATCGTCGCTAATTAATAGTTTATCGATATCATTAGTTAGTTCATTAGCTTCTAATATTTTCATCTAATTGCCTTTTGTTTCTACTTAATCCCAATTATACAAAGTCATAACATATATATAACATATCGAATGACATAACATATCGACTAGTCAACATTAGTCTATAAATAATTCATCACAAAAAGAACGCTAAAGTTATAAGTAATTCACTAATCAAATCACCTTAACTATAATATAATAATCTTAACTGAAAATAAAATCACTCAGGCCTAATTATCCATTCCTGGCCCAATAGGCTCAATCTACAACGATCCGACCCACTAAACTTATCAATCTACTAATTTTCGAACCTTAGCCCGCTTCAAGCCAAGTCCAAGGCCATAATCACTCATTAGGTTTCTTAAGTCCAATTCGTGTGGCCCACTCACTTCTCAAGACCACACATTTCTCATGATCCATTGGGTTCATTTTCTAGCCCAATCTAATTAATCTAAGTTCCTAATGATCTAATTACACTAATGAAGGTCAATGAAATTTGGGATGTCACAACTCTCCCCTACTTAGAAAATTTCGTCCTCGAAATTGAAGTCTTACCTTATTCACTTGAAAAGCTAAGGATACTTTTGTCTGATCTCTTCCTCACTTTCCCAAGTTGCTTCCTCTAAATCATGGTATGGCCATAAAATTTTGACTAAAGGTATAGTCTTATTCCTCAATACTTGCTCTCTTCAATCCAAAATTTGCACAGGCTCTTCTACATATCTAATTCTTTCATCTATTTCTAGTACTTCAAAATCTAACACATGAGTTGGATTCGGCTCATATTTCCTAAGCATAGATACATCAAAAACATCATGAATACTGGATAGCTTTGGTGGTAATGCTATTCTATATGCTAACTCTCCAATCTTTTCTAATAAATCTTGGGCTCAACTTTCCTTTCTTCCCAAATCTTGACACATTCTTCATAGGTGATACTTTTAAAACTACATGATCTCCTACATTGAATTCTAAAGGTCTACGGCGTTTGTCTGCATAGCTCTTTTGTCTACTCTGAGCTGTCCTAAGTCGTTCTCGTATAGTCTTTACTGCTTCCAAAGTAATTTGAACTATTTCTGGTCTTGTCAACTTCTGCTCTCCAACTTCATTCCAACAAATAGGGGTTCTACAATTTCTACCATGTAGAGCTTCAAATGGAGCCATACCTATACTTTGCTGAAAGCTATTGTTATAAGAAAATTCCACTAAATGTAATTTCTCATCCCAATTTTCTTTGAAATCAATGACACAAACTCTTAGCATATCTTCCAATGTTTGTATAGTCCTCTCTGATTGTCCGTATGTCTGTGGATGAAAGGCAGTACTATATTGGAGTTTAGTTCCTAAGGCAAGTTGAAGACTTTTCTAAAAATTAGACGTGAATCGTGGATCTCAATCTGATGTTATGGTCACAGGAACACCACGTAGTCGTACTATCTATCTAACACACAATGTGGCATACTTCTCTAGGGAATAGTCTATTCTTACAGCTAAAAAGTGTGCTGACTTTGTTAATCGGTCTACTATTATCCAGATTGAGTCATGTCCACTTCAAGTCCTTGGCAGTCCTTGTACAAAGTCCATGGTTATATGTTCCCACTTCCATTCTGGAATTTCCAATGGTTTTAGCAATCCTACAGGCTTTCGATGTTTAGCTTTCACCTGTTGATATGTTAGACATCTTGCGACATACTTAGTAATATCAGTCTTCATTCCATTCCACCAAAAATATTGACGAAGGTTCCTATACATCTTTGTACTTCCTGGGTGAATACTATAACTACTACGATGAGCTTCAGTCAGAATTTCTCTCTTCAATTCGTCATTACTAGGCACACAAAAACGTCCATGAAATTTAAATATCCCATCATTCGAGATTTGAAAATCCAACTTCTCTCCCTTCAAAGCTTTATCTCGAATTTTCAAGATTTCAGGATCTGACTATTGTAAGGTCTTAATACGCTGTATAACTTCAGGTTCCACTCTCAGTGCAGCTATCATACCTATAGATTCACTCACTTCAACCTTGAATTCAGAATTTGAAATTGCTTCCAATAAGTTTTATTCTTTAACCATCATATTGGCTACTCTCACCGCCGAGTTCCTACTAAGTGCATCTGCCACTTTATTAGCTTTTCCTGGGTGATACATAATTTCACACTCATAGTCCTTAAGTAATTCTCTCCATCTCCTTTGCCTCATGTTCAATTCCTTTTGAGAGAATAGGTACTTTAAACTCTTGTGATCCGTAAAAATTTCAAATCTTTCTCCATAAAGATAATGCATCCAAATCTTTAAAGAAAAACAATGGCAGCTAGCTCTAAGTCATGAGTAGGATAATTCAATTCATGCAGTTTCAATTGTCTCAACACATATGCTATAACTTTCCCGTGTTGGCATAAGAACACAACCTAATCCTTTATGAGAAGCATCACTATACACCACAAAACCTCCAGATCCTATGGGTATTGTTAACACTGGTGTTGTCATCAATCTCCTCTTGAGTTCTTGAAAACTCTGCTCACATTCCTCTGACCAATCAAATTTTGAATTCTTCCGAGTCAATTGTGTTAATGGTCCTGCAATTCGAGAAAATCCTTCTACAAATCTTCGGTAATATCCAGCTAAACCTAGAAAACTTCGTATTTCTATCATTGTCGATGGTCTAGGCCAATTAGTCACAGCCTCAACTTTAACTAGGTCTACCAATATTCCTTCACCGATCACCACATGTCCTAAAAATGTCACTTGGTCCAACCAAAATTCACATTTACTAAATTTAGCATATAGTTTGTGTTCTCTAAGAATTTGCAGCACAATCCTTAAATGTTCTTCATGCTCATCTTGTCCCTTCGAATACACCAAAATATTATCTATAAAGACTACCAAAAATTGGTCCAAAAAAGGTTTAAACACTTTGTTCATAAGATCCATAAAAGCTGATGGGGCATTCGTCAGTCCAAATGGCATAACCAAAAATTCATAGTGTCCATATCTAGTTTGAAAAGCTGTTTTAGGAATATTCTTATTCCTTATCTGCAATTGATGATATCCCGATCTTAAGTCAATCTTTGAGAAAACTAACGCTCCTTGTAATTGATCAAATAGATCATCAATCCTTGGTAATGGGTACTTATTTTTAATTGTCACTTGATTCAATTGCCTATTATCAATACAAAGGCGTAATGATCCATCTTTCTTTTTGACAAATAACATTGGTGCGCCCCATGGGGAAACACTTGGTCTAATAAATCCTTGGTCAAGTAATTCTTGTAATTGTACATTCAATTTCTTTAATTCTGTCAATGCCATCCTATAAGGAGCTTTCGATATGGGTTTTGTACCAGGTGCCAATTCAATAGTAAACTCAATCTCTCGCTTTGGGGGTAATCCTATCAATTCCTCGAGAAATACATCAGAAAATTCTTGTACTACAGGGATATCCTCAAGTTGAACTTCCTTCTTATTTTGTTCACTTGCATACGGCAAGTACCCTTGACAACCATTTCTAAGAATTCTATGGGCTTCTAATGCATTAATAAGAGGTATATAGGGGGTTGTCTTTCCATCATAAAATTCAAAACTTGGCCTATATGATAACAATCCACACTAGCTCGGTGTCTATGCAACCAATCCATTCCCGAAATTACATCAAAGTCATACATAACTAATACCATCAGATCAGCTAACAAGTGATGTCCACCTATAAGGATAGTGGAATCCCTACACACTGAATTAGATAAAATGACATTCTTTAATGGAGTAGAGACACTAAGAGGTACTTCTAGCAATTCAGGTTCCATCCTATTTAGTCGTACAAATTGAGCAGATACAAAGGAATGAGTTGCTCCTGTGTCGAACAAAGCATAAGAATTCTGATTGGATAGGGAAACGATACCTGTAATAACTATTTGAGACCCTTCAGCCTCATCCTGAGTAATCGCATAAATTCTTCCTTGAGTTGGGGGTCGATGGTTATTTATTGGTGGTAATGGTCTACCTAAATCCTATTGTGGTTGTGGCTGATGCATTCTTTTATGAGGACAATCACTAATATAATGCCTTGACTGTCCACAATTAAAACAAACATTTGTTCCATAACATGGTCCAAATCCATGTGATTTACCACACTGGCGACACTCATTGTTACTATACTGTGGTTGTTCCATTGGTTGATTATTTCACACTTTTCTAGGATTCTCAATCTTATTCTTCTTGTTTTGCACAAACGGTCGCTTTCCAACCTGATGAGATCTTTTACTATAACGAAAATTCGATGAGTCTCCTTGAGATTGTGGTCTTACCTGATATGCCGATGTCTGGTCTCTTGACATCAAATCTCTTTCCACTAGCTATGCCCTTTCATACAACTCACCATAATCCTTCCAATTCAAAGGCACCAATCGTCCTCTTATATCAGGCCTTAACCCATTCAAGAATCTCTTAGCCTTATCCTCTGGATATTCTATTAATCTAGGGGCAAACCTAGAGAGCTCAACAAATCTTGCCTCATACTGATCTACAGTCAAGTTATTTTGGGTCAACTGCATAAATTCCATTACCTTTTTTTCCCTTGCACAGTCTGAAAAATACTTACTATAGAAGACTCCTACAAATCCAATCCAAGTCACATCTACACCTTCAATGAATATTGTTCCTTTCGTTGATTTCCACCAATAATCAGCATTTCCTTGAAGCCGATACTCTACTAAAGATACATTTTAGGCGTCGGTACAATTCAGCAATGCAAATATCTTTTCCATCTCATCTATCCACAATTCTGCTTCTACAGGATCTCCTAATCCAGCAAATCTAGAGGGTTTTAGTTTCAGAAATTGTTCTACTAAGCGTTGCATTATACGGTCACCTCCTACCTATTGTTGGGCTTGCATTTCCAATAGGGTTCCTACATTAGCAAGTGTGGCACCCCGAACCCTTTGTAGGTCGCCACCAGCGCCAATGTTACACCTTATTACCTTTCTTCTTAGAAGAAGCGTCGTAATTCATAGACACATTTTTTTTTAAAAAGCAAAACGGTCCCAGCGCAACTCACTAGCGGAAGCAAATTAAAACATCACCATCTCTCCCCTTACCAACCATGATACAAGTACACACCACTAATCACCATAATTTTATAGACAAGCCACGACACTTTATTTACATATATTTTCAAGATGGGACTTCTTTTGGGTCGGTACATCAAAAAGGAAAAGCTAGGACTCAGCCATGTCCAACCTAAAACCTCAAAAAGAACCCTCGGCCCTCTGCATCACATGTGCACAACCCCCATCATAAGTGTCGACTAACTATCCAAAAAGAAACAGCCCCTACTCGTCACGCACAGGCCTCACACCCAGTCCGATGCGTCATGCGGCGGCGGTGGCAGCATCCCTCTCATCACCCCATTGCGGCGAACGTGAACGGAGACAAACTCCTGGACAATCGGGCCTCCAGCCAGGCCTATGTCATACAAGACAAAACAACACACGCATATGTAGGTGAGTCCAAGTACAAAAGGACAGCTGAACTCCTCACACTCTACCTCGACGTCGGACGGTAACCCATAAAATGCACCCCGTGTGACGGCAGGAAGTGGCATACTGCTAATCTGAAATGTTGGTCCCCAAAGGGGTGAGTACAACCACTTAGTAGATAACGAATCCAATAACAACTCAATTCATCATGCAAATCATACATGCATTGCAGGCGTTACTTATCTTGAAGCCATGCGCATACTATCATGCATCATCATATCAATTTAGAACACATACATGTGTATCATCATCGTATCATACATGTCATCATCATCATGACATCATCACATTACACATGTCATCATCATCATGGCATCATTATATCATATATGTCATCATCATCATGACACCATCACATTACACATGTCATCATCATCATGGCATCATTATATCATATATGTCATCATCATGATGACATCATCACATTACACATGTCATCATTCTATATCATATATCATCATCATCATCATCGTTATGCATATCATCATGCATATCATCATGCCATATCATATATCATCATCATTATCATCATCATGCATATCATGCATGTCATGCCATGGGTGATCATGATTATTTCACATCACATATTATCATCATCATCCTCATCATCATGCATATCATCATGCATATCATATATCATCATCATTATCATCATCATGCATATCATCATGCATGTCATGCCATGAGTGATCATCATTATTTCACATCACATATCATCATTATCATCCTCATCATCATGCATATCATGCCATGATTTAATTTTCACTTTTAGCTTTCAATTTGATCACCACATCACCCATTCCTCAAATCATCAATTTCATCATCCCCTCGGGTAAAGACCTCCGAGGCTTCCGGCCTTCAGCCATCCCAGGCCACCGGGCATCCGGCCCCCCCACATTCTGGGCATCTCGCATCTCAACTGGCATCACGAGGCATTCCCCTCAGGGCAGAAACCCCCGACAGGGCTTCGGCATTTACACTCCCTAGCTGGGCATCCCGCACCCCAATCCTGGCATCGCGAGGCAACCCTTCGGGCATAAACCTCCGACAGGGCTTCCGGCACCCCCACATTCCGGGCATCCTGAATCTCCAAGGGCCATCCAGCAATGCATCTCTATACATTCCGGGCATTATCCTCCACCACAACCACCTCCTCACTTATCATTATCCACATTTACCATTATTTTGATCTCAATTTAACATGGCATATGGCGTGACATCAAACAAGTCATACTTAGCATATGATTCACACGTGCATCACAATTCAATGTCATACATACACCAATATTTTATCATACATGCTACATGGTGTAATCATTTATGAAATTTATGGCCAATAAAATAATCCATTTATTATTATTATTATTATTATTATTATTATTATTATTATTATTATTATTATTATTATTATATATTTTTTTAAATATTAAACTCAATATCTATAAATTCCCAAAAATTATAAAAATTCAAGCAATCATTAAACAAACCAATATGATGACAATTTCATGCAAAATTCATGGCCAAATTGAATTTTACACAATCTCACCATTTTCACAAAACATCCTACGATTCTCGGATGAAACCAGAACGCACGGTTTTCGAAGAAATTCAATTAAAATATTCATATGACCTCCAAAAATTATGAAATTTTATTGAGTTATAGCCAAGACATTTTCGTACAACTTTCATGAATAACTCCAAGCCGGATTATTTTAGATTATTTTATACAGTCTCACAAAGCTTCTGGATCCATTACCGCATCGTCCAGTGCACACATCTCCGAAATATTGAGTTTTAACCTACCTATTCTCTTTATTTTTCTCTGAAATTTGGATATGTTATACATAAAGATGTCCTCTACAAGTTTTATGAAGAGATCTAGGTCAAATAACCAGATTATAGTTATCATCTATGTCCATGAAGTCTCGGGTGTCTCGGAGTACATCACCAGAATCATCGTCTTCAAGATCTAGTTTATTTACTAGGCTATACTTGTTCATTTCACTTCAAATTTGAGTATGTTGTAGTTTAAGGTATCCCTTACAATTTTCATGAAAAAATTAAAGTGATATTCTCATCACAAACCAACATGCAATCACGAATCCAGCAAGAGGTCAGTAAAAACTCTCCAGATCTGAGGTCTCCGTAGGATGAGACTTTAACCCCTTAAATCTCCAATTCTAACTAGGTAATTACAGAAAATTCGTATAATCAGTAAAGGTCATACCATTTCTCACAAAACAGTTTACTGGTTTTACTAAGTTCACTTCCATCTCTACGTTTTTATAGTCATATGGTTATAGCTATGTGTATAACTTGATCTTATAGATGTTCTATCATGTAGGATAGTTTCTTTCTTATTTCTATTAACATACATAAAGAAAACTAAACACAAACAGAAGACTCCATAACTGTTTTCACTTAGCACAGAATAGATACACAAATTTTCTCACTTCTAGCTCAACTAAACAACTTGTCTATCCACAAATCTCTTCTACAATACTCCAATGCTTACTCACAGCAACTCAAAGCAACTTCAGCATATCTTTCTCTAACAAATGATCAATTTCACAACTCGGCTCGAAGTGTCATGGCATCCATAAGCCACTTATCATGATTTCTACCAAAATAACACACTCGGCATCCATTTCATCACTTCACTCTACAAAACAGCATACTCACACAATGATTTTGAGACAAGCAGTCCTAAAAAACAACATGCAATGGCTTCTAACTCTAATCTAACACTTACTCAGCTTAGATCAATCACAAAACAGCAACTACAAACTATATCCATCACTGTTTGGTTACATCCTCAAGCTCCCTTGGTGAAACATGTGATGACATATGACATGTTATATGGCATGAAAAGTTGGTTGAGATCCTTGATGTTGTTGCATCAAATGCCATGTTGGAATTGAGATACACGTTTAAATGTAAATTGAGATAGTAACAAGACCGTTGGAGGTGTGAGCCGACGATGCCCCGGGAGTGTCAGGATGCCCGAAATGTGGGGGTGCCAGATGCTCGGTGGCCTAGTGGCGTACTTCTAGACGGTCCTCGGGAGTTTTGAGATGCCAAGTGGTATACGGTACGTAATTCTATGGGGAGTGCCTAGTGGTATGTCGGTACGTAATCCTGGAAGCCCCAGAGATGTGTGCCGGGGAGATTCCTCATGTTGCCAGTTGGGATACGAGATGCCCGGAATGTGGGGGTGCCGGATGCTTGGAGGTGTGTGCCGGAGGTTCCTCGTGATGCTAGGTTGGATGCGAGCGATAATTGAGGGATGCAAACACTGGTCCCTAGAAAGAAAAATGATGAGATCTTAGTGAAAGATAAAATTGAGAATTGAATCATGTGCATGGAGGTTCATGGAAATGCAAGCATGAAGTGCATGGTGGTATATGCACATTGCATGGTGATATATGCATGGTTGCTTGATGATATATGTTAAAGTGCATGGTGGTATATGCACGTGGTATGGTGATATATGCATGGTTGCTTGGTGGTTTATGTACAAGTGAATGGTGGTATATGCACGTTGTATGGTGATATATGCATGACTGTAGGGTGAGATATGCTCGAATGCATGGATGATATGTGCTTTGTTATGATGCCTCGATTGTTCTATTTGACGCAATGAGTAGTTTGGTGGTTCTTCACTGCTGAGTGGTTGTACTCACCCCATTTGGGGACTAACATTTCAGACTAGATAAAGATACCTCTGCTGTCCCTTCCATCAATAGATGGATCGAGTGGTTGGAGATGATTGCAAGGAGGAGGAGAGCAAATGAATGAAACTTTTAGACGTTGACACTAATCGATGGACTTTAAGTATACGACTGTTGGAGGAGATGTCAGTCATCTTTTGAAGTATAACCGAGTATAGAAGACTATGTCATTTTGATGTACCGACTAATGATGTCCATCAAGTTATGTAAATAAAAGTGTTCGGTTTCTACCTAAAAATGTTTAGTAGGTGTTCATTATTTTCTTAATATAAGGAAGGGAGTTGATGGATGTGCTTCCGCCATATTTCTGCACAGGGACCTATGGAAAAGAAATATATATATATATAAACCCCTAGGATTTATAGAATTATTATAACCCTTTGGTATCGGAGTGGTATCAAGTCAAGTGAAAGAGAAGCGAATAGTGGCGACCCTAATGGATTGGGGGCCGTCGAGGGGTGCCACAGACATTTTATTTGGAGTGATAAGGTGCCTCAGATGGAAATGAGGATATGAGGATGCACACCATAAGATACTAACTAGAATGGTTGATTAACTTTGAAGAACGACTGAGGAATATTCACTCGTAGATCCTTGGTAACTAGTGTGATGTTGCTTTTGTGTGTCAGTAATATTCTATGTTACTTATGTGACTTTAATAATAACCTTAATTAATGCTCTGACTAGTGACACTGAGTTGCAAATTATTCTTAAGGCAAATGCTTGGAAACTGCAGGAAAGTCATGGTGCGAGCTGGAAGTTCTCATCCATCGAGGGCTGAAGCCTTTACGGCAAGGACTAAACCTCGGATGGAAGACATCCTGTAGGCATTGGCCAATATTGGAAATCTAATGGAAAGGCAAGCACAGCAACAACCTGAAGTGGAACGTCGCCCTCAAGGACTAGTGGAACAATTTATGAAGTTGAAGCCACTTAAGTTTAGTGGAATAAGAAGTCATGAGGAGGCGGAACATTGGATTGATGGAATGGAACGGATTTTCCGGTTGTTGGATTGCAATGATGCTGAGGAGATAACCTTGGCAGTGTACCAACTGGAGGGAAATGCAAATTTTTGGTGGAGAGCTTCAAAGAGATACGATCTTTCCACTAGGTACTAATATAAACTAGGATGAGTTTGTTAGGGCTTTCAATAGGAAGCATTTCTCTAATTGTGCCAAGGATAGGAAGATCACTGAATTTGTTTAGTTAGAACAAAGGGAGCTGATGGTAGACCAGTATGAAGCAAAATTTCTAAATTGTCTAGGTATGCTCCTAGGTTGGTTGAGGATCGAGAGGAAAAGGCTAAGAGATTCCTTAAAGGATTAAGGACTGATATTAGAAAACAACTAGTGCCTCTGAATATTAGGGATTATAATGAGATTTATGAGAGGGCATAGTTGGTGGAGCAAGAGTTAGTGAGAGAGCAATCAGAATCTAAGAGGCAGATGACCTCTAATGATGTTCGAAGGGGTAAGAGACCTTATCTTGATGAAGGACGGCCCTATGAATCTAAGAAGAGGAATAATTTTGGAAATTTTGGAAGAGTTAGGAGTGGCCCAGTTCTAGGAAGAGCACCCTACCAAGGTAATTTTTGCCAGAGGTGTGGTAGACAACATGGGTCAGGACCTTGTAATAGCCAACTGAGATGTAATGGATGTGGACAAATATGACACTTTAAGAGAAATTGTCCACAAGAGAGGTCGCAGCTGAGTGTTGGCTTAGTGTGACAAGTACAACAAAGTACTGATGGACCAAATCTACCAAGGAATCCATATAGGCCACCAGCACAAGGACAGGTGTACGTGGTCACCCAAGAGGAAGCGAAAGCTTCCGAAAATGTTATCTCAAGTACGATTTCGATAGAGGGATAAGAAGGTATATGCGTGGCACGCATTTATTTGGTCTGAAAAATATAGATGATTGTGAGAAATAGGAACAAATCTCTAGATATGCCTCTTTGTATTTCTACATCACTGAAGGACATGTTGTTATCTACATTAGCATGTGAGATGAGTGAGATAACCCTAAGGGAACGAGATCTAGAGATAGTACTTACATGTGGGCTAAGGATAAAACTGTGAGGCTAAGAATGGGATAGGCCAAAGCAGATAATATCTCTGTAAGTTAGTCCCTATAGAAACGAGACCCTCTAATGGATGTGTAGTTTGGGTTTGAACCGGGCAAAAGCTGGTGTACCTGTAACAACCCGATCCGATGAAGGCAAGGAGTGGACGCCTAGGTCAGAGGACCTGAACAAGGAGCGGCTCTTGGCAGGCTTCTATGATGGCAAAAGGGGGCAGGAATGAATCGAACTATAAACTGAACTGGGAAGGTAGTGTGTCTGGGATAATTCTATCAAAGTGGCCCAGTGGAAGCATGGTTAAGCTTGTAGAACTCTTGTTTGTGAAAAAGAAGGACAATTCGATGTGTTTGTGCAGTGATAATAGGCAATTGAATCATGTAATTGTTAAGAGTAAGTACTCATTACCTAGAATTGATGATTTATTTGATCAGTTGCAAGGAAGTTCAGTCTTTTCTAAAATTGACTTAAAGTCAGGATACCATCAGTTAAGGATTAAGAAAGAAAACATTACTAAGACCGTATTTAGGACTCGCTATGGATACTACGAGTTCCTAGTTATGCTATTTGGATTGACGAATGCCTTAGTTGCATTCATGGATTTAATGAATATGATATTTAAGCCTTATTTGGATCAATTGTGATTGTCTTCATTTGATGATATCCTGACATATTCTAAAGGACTTGAAGAACAAGCGCAGCATCTAGGCATAGTGCTGCAAACAAGGCTTAAGAAGTTAATTATGGAGAGTGAGTTATGAATTTGAGGATTAAGTTATGATCATTTGAGCTAAGTAGTGACTTCCTATTAGAGGATCTTATTGGAAGTCTTGATGCATTACATGGAGGCATTTAGTATGTATAGATTGATCTTGGAAGTCATGAGTTTGAGTGGTCATATGAGACATGAAATTATTTGTGGTTTATATGTCGAAAAAATAGGTTTGATCGATGGTGGTCAACTTTTAATTTTAGGTAATGATCTCAGTTTGAAAAGGTTTGGTGGAATTAGTGGATATGATCAATTGTGGTTATAGTCTTTCCAAGGTGAAAAGGTGAAAGTTCAAGTTGTGGATTTGATGAGTGATTAGTCCAAGTGATGATCTTTTAGGGTGAGACATGAGATATACTCGATGGAAATTAGACAAGTTCTTATCTTGGTGGATTGTCGATCTTTGAATTGAATAAGTCTTGGTGAACTATCGATATTTGAATCGAATGAATGATGCTATATTTTAGGCTTGAATTCATGTTGCAGTGAAAGCGTAGTGAATGTCTTTGTTGGATTGAACTAGGTGAGTTGTTAAGGGTGTCAATTTTGATGGTTCTAGGCTTGAATTGATGGTGACAAAGATATAGGGATAATTCGGCTAAATGATGTGTTCGATTGAGCTAAGAGGTGGAATTCTTTACATTTGAATTTGATTGTTGGTTGCACTTAGGATAGAGCTTGAAATTATGCAAAGGATTGAATTATAAAACCCTTCACTAGTACCACTAATGGAATGGAATGAAGGCGGACCATAGGACTATTGAGACCATTAGATATACCAGAATGGAAATGATATCATGTGACGATGGATTTTGTGCAAGGATTGCCAAGGACATCAAGTGGTCACGACTCTATCTAGGTGATAGTAGATTGCTTGACTAAGTTTGCTCATTTCCTAGCAGTTCGCATAGACTATCTGATGAGTAAATTTGCTGATATATGTGTAAGCCAAGTGGTATGCTTACATGGTGTTCCTTTAACTATCACGTCTAATCGAGATTCGAGGTTTACTTCAAAATCTTTGGCAAAGTTTTCAAAATGCCTTAGGGACTATATCAAATTTGCTGATATACCATTTAGTACTACTTTTTACCCACAGACGGATGGACAAACGAAAAGAGTAATCCCAAGCATTAGAGGACATGTTAAGAGCTTGCATCCTTATCTTTAGAGGAAGTACCAGCCTGATCCGAGACACATACTTGATCATGAACTATCAAAGTGGATGAGGAAGTGAGATACATTGAGGAGCCTGTGCAAGTACTAGATTGAAAGGAAAAAGTCCTACGGACAAAGAGAATACCATTGTTTAAGATATTATGGCAACATCATGATGTAGAAGAGGCCACCTGGGAAAGTGAAGAACAAAAAAGGAAAAGTACCCTCATTTGTTTAATGAGATTTAAGTAATATTCAATTTCCAGGACGAAATTCTCTAAGGAGGGGAGAATTGTGGCATCCAAAATTTTAGACAACCCTCGGATAGGTGACAGTCACCGAATTGTGACTTTGTCTTTATTTTACAGACATTGATTTGTATTTGTTCATTTGGAATAGTATTTCAATTTTATCCTTTGAACAAAAAGGATGGGATGAACCTCATGAAAGTTGTAGATAACACCTTATAGAACAACATATTAAAATTTGAGGCAAAACGAACAAGAAATGTTTAGTAAAATGATTTTTCTTTGGAGAGACTAGATCTGGAATTCGTCGTGATGACCTTAAGTTGTTTCGTGGTCTATAAAGTAACATTCTTGTTGAAATTTCACTTCGATTTCTTAACAAAAGTTGTAAAGAACATCCTGAGGTTTAACATATAAAAAATTTAGTGAAAAAAAACCAGAATAGGTAGGTGAAATTGTGGTCTTTCGGAGGTAGTCAGATCTGAAAATTTCGGTACTAGGAACAGAAGTTTCTTCAATGTTATCTACAACTTTCAATGCTCAATTTTATCTTTCACGAGGATCTCATCATTTTTCTTTCCAGGGACCAGTGTTTGCATCCCTCAATTATCGCTCGCACCCAACCTGGCGTTGTGAGGAACCTCCGGCACACACCTCCAGGCATCTGGCACTCCCACATTCCGGGCATCTCGTATCCCAACTGGCAACACGAGGAATCTCCCCGACACACACCTCCGGGGCTTCCGGGATTACATACCGACATACCACCAGGCACTCCCCCTTGAATTACATACCGTATAGCACCGGGCATCTCGAAACTCTCGAGGACCCTCTCGAATTACACCACTAGGTCACTAGGCATCCGGCACCCCCACATTTGGGCATCCCGACACCCCCGGGGCATCGTCGGCTCACACCTCCAACGGTCTTGTTACTATGTCAATTTACATTTAAACGTGTCTCAATTCCAACATGGCATTTGATGCAACAATATCAAGGGTCTCAACCAACTTTTCATGCCATATAACATGCCATATGTCATCACATATGCAGCAAAATCAACCACTCAAAGTATTACATCTCATGGATAAATTCATTTATTTTTCAAAATACATCAATTCTTTTAGGATAAATCAGAATGCATTTCTCTAGTTAAAATTCTAGAAAAATCAGTGAATGGTATTAATAAATTATGAAAACTTGACACATTAAAGACGAGACCTAAAGGAAGATATCTCATGAAGAACACCATACCAGAAGAACCTCACACAAAACAGCACGGTCCATGCATCACAGCTTTCAAGACTTCAATATTTGAGCCTGCACAGTTTTAGAAATTTTTTTAATTAAATACCAAAATGACCTTCAAGATTATGAAATTCGAACATGTAATAGTCAAGACATAAAGGCAGATATTTCATGAAGAACACTACACCAAAAGGCCCTCATACAATTCAGTACAAACCATGCATCACAGTACTACTATTCTAACAATTCAACTCGCACAGTTTTTTAAACACGTTTAGTTAAATAGACAAATGAACTTCAAAAATTACAAAATTTGAATATATTGTAGGGACGATATAAATAAAGATATTTCATGCAGAACACCTTTCCAAAATAATCTAATACAAAACAGTATAGATCACGCATTGCAACATTGCCAAGTCCGAACACATCAGATTGCACAGTTTTAGAAACATTTTCGATTAAATACTCAAATGAAGATAAAATATTATGAAATATGACTATGTGATAGCTAAGACCATAAGGTAAATACTTCATGCAGACATCGAAGTCAGATTCGTCCTAGGTAATTAAATATAGGCGGTTAAAACTTCTGTTCCTAGTACCGAAAATTCCAGATCTAACTACCTCCCAAAGACCACACTTTCACCTACCTATTATTGTTTTTTTTTCTCTAAATTTTTGATATGTTAAACCTCAGGATGTTATTTACAACTTTAGTTAATAAATTGAAGTGATATTTCAACAAAAAGGTTACTTTACAGTCCACAAAACCACTGAAGGTCATCACGACGAATTCCGGATCTAGTCTCTCCAAAGAAAGCTCATTTTACTAACCATTTCTTGTTCGTTTTGCCTCAAATTTTAGTATTTTGTTCTTCAAGGTGTTATCTACAACTTTCACAAAGAAATCAAAACAAGATTCTAAGTTAAAAGTCACATGCAACACACAATCTCATGGATGGTCAGACTGGTCTTTCCAGGGACAACATGCATGGCCAACGAATCTCTCTCCATAGCTCCGAAATTTCATCCTATCTACCACAACCAAGACTTACCATCTACTACACATACATACAGCAATGCAAAGAGTAGGTTTTAGGACTTCACTTGCCTCAAATTTAAGCACAAACAGCGACAAGATAATGAGCAAAGCGGTGAAGAACGGCGGCAAGCTAGGCAGACAATTGGCCTCCTCCTTCTTCCTCTTCTTCTCTCACACGCTCACTCTCCCTCTTTCTCTCTTTCTCTCCTCTCTCTCGGCACCTAGACCGACCACCCCCTTCCCCCTTTCCTTTTATCCTCTTATTTGCTTGTAATCATTAGGTTTTGCATGCATTAGACACTTGGCTCCAAGAGGAGGACAAGTGGCTTCAACAAGGAGACAAGTGGCTGCATCAAGAGGACAAATGGAGGAGGTGGCGTGGCCTCCATCCGGTTCTCCTCCATGGGCCGACGGTTTGGGCCTCTTGGCCTGCTTTGGGCCTGAAAATTTTGGCCCCAAGAGTCCTCAAAATAAGGCCCTAATTCCCTTTTCCTTTTATATAACTTAGCATTTTATTTTTATCAAATTTACTTAAATAAAAAAAAAACTTAAATTGTCTTATTTATACAAGTATATACACACACATATATACATACTCTAAATTCTTGCGGCCTGCTCAATATCCTCAAGTTCTAATTCTCTAATTTTTTTAGCGCATATAATTCATATGCAAGATCAAATCCCATCCTTTTGGTTCAACGGATAAAATTGAAATACTATTCCAAATGAATAAATACAAATCAATGCTTGTAAAATAAAAACCAAGTCACAATTTGGTGACTGTCACCTATCCGAGGGTTGTCTAAAATTTTGGATGCCACACAATTTCTCGCTCGATTTACTGCCTTTTTCCGGTCGCCAAGACTAATATGGTCAATGTTCATCAGGCAACTGCCAAGACTAATAAGGGTCACAACTGTCCCACAAATACTTATCAAAAGCAATTGTCGTCGACCATGCAAGTCAAGCAGTAAAGTAGCAACAATGACACATACAGTCTTGAGAAGGTCAATTATTACAATCTAAAGCCCTTCTCATTTATATGCGGTGTGTATCTGAGCCAGCACGGTGATTCTGGCAAGGCACATCACACAAATGCACAGCCACGTCAACGACGTTACTCCCTCCCAAAACAAGACACGCCATACGTTCAATCTTCGAGAAGATGTAATTGCAAGTGTATCCAATAATTACACCAGTTTTTATTATGAGTTGTTTCTTTTTAATTTTTTAATATTAACAAAACAAAAATTTGGTCGAGTCAAAGTGTCCAGCCACGCTTTGCTGACGTGGATCCTATCGGTCCGAGTTTTTCAGACGCCAACTACTTTTCTCGGCCCAATCTTTTCAATCATAACCCACTTAACAGCTCGCCATATCTCATTTTTTTATTATTTCATATACCTCATTTCTGCAAAAAACCCCTCTCTCCCCAAAGGTTGCAATCTCACATCCAATTTATAAATAACAGAGAAAATAAAGTGTGGAAGGTACATGCTCGGCCCGATGTTCTTGATAGCGACGAAGATGGGCTAAGCCTAGCTAAGCTGACATGGACCCTACCGGTCTGGGTTTTTAAGCCCACAACTGCTTTTCTTAGCGAAATCTATTCAATCGTGACCCACTAACACCTAGCCTAATCTCGTTTTTATTATTTCCTATATCTCATTTCTGCAACCCCTCTCCTCCCCCCAAACCTTGCAAGCTCACACTCAATTTTTAAAGAATGGAGAAAAGAAAGTGCAAAAGAGACATACTTCGCCCAATGTTCTTGATAGCGACGAAAATGGCATTAAATTCGCTCCAGCTCCCGCTCCAGTCACATTTTCATCAAAACTCAATTCATCCTCGCCTTCAACAATTTCCACCTCGACTCAAGTTTCGTCTCGAAGATATTAATGAGATGGTCCTTTGGATTGTTCTTATTAACCTTCTGAAGAATGTATGCGTCCTTCCTACCACTTTACTGTTTGAGCGGCACGATCGACGACAATTGCTTATGATCAGTATTGGTGGGATGGTAGTATCCCTTATTAGTCTTCGCAACTGCTTGGGGAAGATGAACCATATTAATCTTGGCGACATCCAAAGCCACATCCAAACTAATGGGACCCACCAACATTGAATGGGGCAAGCCCAACCATCGGATTGGAGCAGACAAGCGGGTCGGGTGAATCGGGTATGGGAACAAATCCGTACACGGGTTATTTCAATGGGGTTATCAAATCCAGTCAAGAGAACTAGGTTTAGGGACAAATCCCTACCCCAATTTCTCGCTTGATTTCCTGCCTTTTCCTGCCTTGAGAAGGTCAATTACTACAATCCAAAACCCTTCTCATTTATATTTATGACTGCAGTCTACTCCAATATATGCGGTGTGTGTCTGAGCCAGCGCGGTGATTCAGGCAGGGCACATAACACAAATGGCCAGCCACCTCAACAATGATACTCCCTCCCAAAACATGACACGCCACACGTTCAATTTTTGAGAAGATGTAATTGCAAGCATATCCAATAATTATACCAGTTTTTATCGTGAGTTGTTTTTTTTTTTTTAATTTTTTAATATTAACAAAATGAAAATTGGATCGAGTGAAAGTGCCCAGCCTAGCTTTGCTGACGAGGAGCCTATCGGTCCGGGTTTTCAGCCCTCAACTGCTTTTCTCGTCCCAATCTATTCAATCTTAACCCACTTAACACCTAGCCTTATCTCATTTTTTTTTATGTCCTATACCTCGTTTCTACAAAAAAAAACCCCTCTCCTCCCAAAGCTTGCAATCTCACATCCAATTTCTGAATAATAGAGAAAATAAAGTGTGGAGGAGACATCCTCAGCTCGATGTTGTTCATAGCGACAAAGACGAGTTAAGCCTAATTAAGCTGACGTGGACCCTACCGATCTAGGTTTTTAAGCCCATAACTGCTTTTCTCAGCACAATCTATTGAATCGTGACCCATTAACACCTAGCCCTATCTCGTTTTTATTATTTCCTATATCTCATTTTTGCAACCCCTCTACTCCCCCCAAACCCTGCAAGCTCACACTCGATTTCTGAAGAACGGAGAAAACAAAGTGCATAAGAGATATACTTGGCCCGATGTTCTTGATAGCGACGAAGGCGCCTGTTCAATTCGCTCTCGCTCCCGCTACAGTCACATTTTCATCAACTCTCGATTAAATCTCGCCTTCAACGATTTCCACCTTGGCTCAAGTTTTGTCTCAAAGATATTAATGTGATGGTCCTTTGGATTGTTCTTATTAACCTTCTAAAGAACGTATCCGTCATTCCTGCCACTTTGCTATTTGACCGGCACGATCGATGACAATTGCTTTTCATCAGTACTAGTGGGATGGTAGTATCCCTTATCAGTCTTCACAGTTGCCTGAGGAAGATGAACCATATTAATCTTGGCGACATCCAAAGCCACATCCAAACTAATGGGACCCACCAACATTGAATGGGGCAAAACCAACCATCAGATTGGAGTAGACAAGCGGGTCGGGTGATTCAGGTATAGGAATAAATCCATACACGGGTTATTTCAATGGGGTCATCAAATCGATTCAAGAGAACTGGGTTTAGGGACAAATCCCTACCCCAAATTCTCGCTCGATTTCCTGCCTTTTCCGTTCGCCAAGACTAATATGGTCAATGTTCATCAGGCAACTGCCAAGACTAGTAAGGGACACTACTCCAATTGTCGTCAACCGTGCCGGTCAAGCAACAAAGCGGCAACAAAGACACATACAGTCTTGAGAATGTCAATTATTACAATCCAAAGCCCTCCTCATTTACATTTATGACTGCAACCTACTCCAATATCTACGGTGTGTATCAGAGTTAGTGCGGTGATTCTAGCAGGGCACATAACACAAATGGCTAGCCACGTCAATGACGTTACTCCCTCCCAAAACATGACATGCCATACGTTCAATCTTCGAGATGATGTAATTGCAAGCGTATCCAATAATTACACCAGTTTCTATTGTGAGTTGTTTTGTTGAATTTTTGAATATTAACAAAACGAAAATCTGATCGACTCAAAGTGTCCAGCCCAGCTTTGCTAACGCATAGCCTATCGGTTCGGGTTTTTCAGCCCTCAACTGCTTTTCTCGTCCCAATCTATTCAATTTTAACCCACTTAATACCTAGCTTTATCTCATTTTTATTATTTTCTATACCTCGTTTCTGCAAAAAAATCTCTTTCCCCCCAAAGCTTGCAATCTCACATCGAATTTATGAATAATAGAGAAAATAAAGTGTCGAAGAGACATGCTCGGCCCGATGTTGATTGTAGCGACGAAGACGGGTTAAGCTTAATTAAGCTGACGTGGACCTTACCGGTCCAAGTTTTTAAGCCCATAACTGCTTTTTTCAGTGCAATCTATTCATTCGTGACCCATTAACACCTAGCCTTATCTTTTTTTTTTTTATTTCCTACATCTCGTTTCTACAACCCCCTTCCTCCCCCCAAACCCTGTAAGCTCAAACTCGATTTCTGAAGAACGGAGAAAACAAAGTGCAGAAGAGACATACTTGGCCCGATGTTCTTGATAGCGACAAAGACGGCCGTTCAATTCGCTCCCGCTCCCGCTCCAGTCGTTTTTTCACCAAAACTCACTTCATCCTCGCCTTCACAATCTCCATCTCGACTCAATATTCGTCTCGAAGATATTAATGAGAAGGTCCTTTGGATTGTACTAATTAACCTTCTGAAGATTGTATGCATCCTTGTTGTTGCTTTCCTGCTTGATCGGCACGGTTGATAGCAATTGCTTTTGATCAGTATTGGTGGAATGGTAGTATCCCTTATTAGTCTTCACAATTGACTCGTAAAGATGGACCATATTAGTCATGGTGACATCCAAAAGCCACGCCCAAACTAACGGGAGCCAACCAACAATGAATTCGGCAAGCCCAAGCAACGGATTGGAGTAGACATGCGGGTCGGGTGAGCCGAGTATGGGAACAAATCTGTACTCAGGTTATTTCAATGGGGGTTATCAAATCAGATCAAGCAAATTGAGTTTAGGAACAAATCCCTACCCAAATTTCTTGCTCGACTTCTTGCCTTTACCAATCACCAAGACTCTTATGGTCATTGTTCATCAGGCAATTGCCAAGACTAATAAGGGACATTATTGTCCCACAAATACTGATCAAAAGCAATTGTCGTCGACCGTGCCAGTCCAGCAGCAAAGTAGCAATAAGGACACATACAGTCTTGACAAGGTCAATTATTACTAGCCAATGGACCTTCTCATTTATATTTATGACTGCAACCTACTCCAATATTTGCGGTGTGTATTTGAGTGAGCGTGGTGATTTTGGCATGGCACATAACACAAATGGCCAGCAACGTCAACGTCATTACTCCCTCCCAAAACAAGACACGCCACACGTTCAATCTTCGAGAAGATGTAATTGCAAGCGTATACAATAACTACACCAGTTTTTATTAGGAAATTTTTATGTTAATTTTTTAATATTATCCAAAGGAAAATCAGATCAAGTCCAAATGGCCAGTCCAGCTAAGCTGATGCGAAGCCTATCGGTCTGAGTTTTTCATGCCTCAACTGCTTTTCTCGGCCCAATCTATTCAATCTTAACCCACTTGACACCTAGCCTTATCTCATTTTTATTTTTTCCTATACCTCGTTTTTGCAAAAAACCCCTCTCCCCCCAAAGCTTGCAATCTCACATCCAATTTATAAATAATAGAGAAAATAAATTTGGAAGAGACATGCTCGGCCCGATGTTGTTTGATAAAGATGAAGATGGGCTAAGCCTAGCTAAGCTGACGTGGATCCTACCGGTCCGCGTTTTTAAGCCCACAACTACTTTTCTTAGCAAAATCTATTCAATCATGACCCACTAACACCTAGCCTTATCTCGTTTTTATTATTTCCCATATCTCGTTTTTGCAACCCCTCTCCTCCCACCCAAACCCTGCCAGCTCACACTCAATTTCTGTAGAACGGAGAAAATAAAGTGCAGAAGAGACATACTTGGCTTGATGTTCTTGATAGCGACGAAGATGGCCGTTCAATTCGATCTCGCTCCCGCTCCAATCACATTTTCATCAAAACTCGATTTATCCTCGCCTTCAACGATTTCCACCTTGACTTAAGTCTCATCTTGAAGATATTAATGAGATGGACCTTTGGATTGTTCTTATTAACCTTCCGAAGAATGTATGCGTCCTTCTTGTCACTTTGTTGTTTGACCGACACGATCAATGGCAATTGCCTTTCATCGGTATTGGTGGGATGGTAGTATCCCTTATTAGTCATCGTAGTTCGAGGAAGATGGACCCTATTAGTCTTGGCGACATCGAAAGCCACATCCAAACTAATGGGAGCCCACCAACATTGAATGGGGCAAGCCCAACCATCGGCTTGGAGCAAACAAGCGGGTCGGGTGAATCAGGTATGGGAACAAATCCGTACTCGGGTTATTTCAATAGGGGTCATCAAATCGGGTCAAGAGAATCGGGTTTAGGGACAAATCCCTACCCCAATTTATCGCTCAATTTCCTGCCTTGTCCGGTCGCCAAGACTAATATGATCAATGTTCATCAAGCAATTGCCAAGACTAGTAAGGGACACTACCATCCCACAAATACTGATCAAAATCAATAGTCGTCGACCGTGCCGGTCAAGCAACAAAGTGGCAACAAGGACACATACAATCTTGAGAAGGTCAATTATTACAATCCAAAGCCATTCTCATTTATATTTATGATTGCAGCCTACTCCAATATCTGCGGTGTGTATCTTAGTCAGCGTGGTGATTATGGCAGGGCACATAACACAAATGAGGCCAGCCACGTCAATGACGTTACTCCCTCCCAAAACATGACACGCCACACGTTTAATCTTCGAAAAGATGTAATTGCAAGTGTATCCAATAATTACACCATTTTTTATTATTAGTTGTTTTAAAAAAAAATTGAATTAACAAAACGAAAATCGGATCGAGTCAAAGGGTCCAGCCCGGCTTTTGCGACGTAGAGCCTATCGGTCCGAGTTTGTCAGCCCTCAACTGCTTTTCTCGGCCCAATCTGTTCAATCTCATTTTTATTATTTCCTATACCCCGTTTCTGCAAAAAACCCTCTCTCCCCAAAGGTTACAAACTCACATCCAATTTCTGAATAACAGAGAAAGTAAAGTGTGGAAGAGACATGCTCGGCCCGATGTTGTTTGTAGCAATGATGACGGGTTAGGCCTAATTAAGCTAATGTGGACCCTACCGATCCAGGTTTTTAAGCCCATAGCTGCTTTTCCCAGCGCAATCTATTCAATCGTGACCCATTAACACCTAGCCTTATCTCGTTTTTATTATTTCCTATATCTCGTTTCTACAACCCCTCTGCTTCCCCCAAACCCTGCAAGCTCACACTCAATTTCCGAAAAAAGAAGAAAACAAAGTGCAAAAGAGACATACTTGGCCCAATGTTCTTGATAGGGACGAAGACGGCCATTCAATTCACTCCCGCTCCCGCTCCAGTCGTATTTTCACCAAAACTCGCTTCATCCTCACCTTCACAATCTCCACCTCGACTCAATTTTTGTCTCGAAGATATTAATGAGAAGGTCCTTTGGATTGTTCTAATTAACCTTCTGAAGATTGTATGCGTCATTATTGCCGCTTTGCTGCTTGACAAGCACGGTCGATGGCAATTGCTTTTGATCAGTATTGGTGGGATGGTAGTATCCCTTATTGGACTTCATAGTTGCTTGATGAAGATGGACCATATTAGTCTTGGAGACATCCAATGCCACATCCAAACTAACGGGAGCCCACCAACCATGAATCGGATTGGAGTAGACAACTGGGTCGGGTGAACCGAGTATGGGAACAAATCCGTACTAGGGTTATTTCAATGGGGGTCATCAAATCGGGTCAAGCAAATCGGGTTTAGGGACAAATCCTAACCAAATTTCTTGCTCGATTTCCTGCCTTGTTCAGTCACCAAGACTAATATGGTGAATGTTCTTCAGGCAATTGCCAAGACTAATAAGGGATACTACCATCCCACAAATACAAATCAAAAGCAATTGTCGTCGACTGTGCCGGTCAATCTGCAAAGCGACAACAAGTACAAATACAGTCTTGAGAAGGTCAATTATTACAATCCAAAGGACCTTCTCATTTATATTTATGACTGCATCCTACTCCAATATTTGCGCGTGTATCGAGCGGTGCGGTGATTATGGCATGGCACATAACACAAATGGCCAGGAGCGTCAACGACGTACTCCCTCGCAAAACATGACACGCCACACACTCAATCTTTGAGACGATGTAATTGCAAGCGTATCCAATAACTACACTAGCTTTTATTTTGAGTTTTTTATTTGTTTTTTAATATTAACAAAAAAGAAAATTGGATCGAAGTCCAAGTGTCCAGTCCAGCTAAGTTGACGTGGACCCTATCCTTTCGGTTTGTAAGCCCACAACTCCTTTTCTCAGCCCTATCTATTCAATCTTAACCCACTTAACATCTAGCCTTATTTCATTTTTATTATTTCCTATAACTCGTTTACGGAAAAAAAACCCTCTCCCACTAAAGCTTGCAATCTCTCATCCAATTTCTGAATAATAGAGATATAAATTGTGGAAGAGACATGCTTGGCCTGATGTTGTTGATTGCCAGAAAAGACTAAGGCTAAGCCTAGCCAAACTAACACCTGCTTTTCTCGGCCCAATCTATTCAATCGCAACCCACTAACACCTAGCCTTATCTCATTTTTATTATTTCCTAGACCTCGTTTCAGCAACCCCTCTCCTCCCCCCAAACCCCGCAAGCTCACACTCAATTTCTGAAGAACTGAGAAAATAAAGCGTAGAAGGGACATACTTGGCCCGATGTTCTTGATAGCGACGAAGACGGTAGTGCAATTCGCTCTCGCTCCCACTCTAGACGCATTTTCATCAAAACTCGATTCATCCTCGCCCTCAACGATCTCCATCTTGACTCCAATTTCGTCTCGAAGATATTAATGAGAAGGTCCTTTGGATTGTTCTAATTAATCTTATGAAGATTGTATGCATCCTTGTTGCCGCTTTGCTACTTGACCGGCACGGTCGACGACAAATGCTTTTGATCAGTATTTGTGGGATGGTAGCATCCCTTATTAGTCTTGGCGACATCCAAAGCCACATCCAAACTAATGGGAGCCCACCAACCATGAATGGGGCCAGCCCAACCATCGGCCTGGAGTAGACATGCGGATTGGGTTAACTGAGTATGGGAACAAATCTGTACTCGGGTTATTTCAATGAGGGTCATCAAATAGGGTCTAGTGAATCGGGTTTAGGGACCAATCCCTACCCAAATTTCTCACTCGATTTCCTTCCTTTTCCAGTCACCAAGACTAATATGGTCAACATTCATCAGGCAACTGTCAAGACTAATAAGGGATACTACCATTCACAAATACTAATCAAAAGCAATTGTCATCAACAATGCTGGTCAAGCAGCAAAGTGGCAACAAGGACACATACATTCTTAAGAAGGCCAATTATTACAATCCAAAGGACCTTCTCATTAATATTTATGACCGCAGCCTACAGCAATATTTGCGGCTTGTATTTGAGCTAGAGTGGTGATTTTGGCATGGCACATAACACAAATGGCCAGCAACATCAATGACGTTACTCCCTTGCAAAACATGACACGCCACACGTTCAATCTTTGAGAAGATGTAATTGCAAGCGTATCCAATAACTACGCCGGTTTTTATTATGAGTTTTTCTTTTTGGTTTTTGAATATTAACAAACAAAAAATCGGATAGAGTCAAAGTGACTAGTCCAACTAAGCGACACGAGACCCTATCGGTCCGGGTTTTTAAGCCCACAACTGCTTTTCTTGGCCCAATCTATTCAATCTTAACCCACTTAACACCTAGCCTTATCTCATTTTTATTATTTCCTATACCTCTTTTCTACAAAAAAACACCTCTCCCCCAAAGCTTGCAATCTCACATCCAGTTTCTAAATGACAGAGAAAAAAAGTGTTGAAGAGACATGGTCGGCCCAAGGTTGTTAATAGCGACGAAGACGGGCTAAACATAGCTAAGCGACGTGGACCCTACCGATCAGAGTTTTTAATCCCACAACTACTTTCCTCAGCCCAATCTATTCAATCGTAACCCACTAACACCTAGGCTTATCTCATTTTTATTATTTCAAAGATCTTGTTTCTACAACCCCTCACCTCCCTCTAAACCCTGAAAGCTCATGCTCAATTTTTGAAGAACGGAGAAAATAAACTGTACAAGAGACATACTTGACCTAATGTTCTTGATAGCAATGAAGATGGCCGTTCAATTCGCTCTCGCTCTATTCACATTTTCATCAAAACTCGATTCATCCTCGCCTTTAACAATCTCCACCTCAACTTGATTTTCGTCTCGAAGATATTAACGAGATGGTCCTTGTTCCGCTTTGCTGCTTGACCAGCACGATCGATGGCAATTGCTTTTGATCAATAGAGGTGGGATGGTAGTATGCCTTATTAGTCTTGGCAATTGCCTAATGACGATGGACCATATTAGTCTTGGCAACATCCAAAGCAACATCCAAATTAATGGGATCCCACCAACCATGAATGGGGCAAGCCCAACCATTGGACTGAAGCAAACAAGCGGGTCGGGTGAATCGGGTATGGGACCAAATCCCTACTCGGGTTGTTTCAATGCCGGTCATTGAATCAACTCAAGCAAATTGGGTTTTGGGACAAATCCATACCTAGATTTCTCGCTTGATTTCCTCCCTTTTCTAGTCGCCAAGACTAATATGGTCAATGTTCATCAGGCAACTACTAGGACTAATAAGGGATAATACCATTCCACAAATACTGATCAAAAGCAATTGTCATCGACCGTGCTGATCAAGCAGCAAAGCGGCAACAAGGACACAGACATTCTTGAGAAGGTCAATTATTACAATCCAAAGGAATTTCTCATTAATATTTATGACTGCAACCTACACCAATATTTGTGGGTTGTATCTGAGGCAGCACTGTGATTCTGGCATGGCACATAACACAAATGGCCAGTAACATCAAAGACGTTACTCCGTCCCAAAACATGACACGCCACACGTTCAAGCTTTGAAAAGATGTAATTGCAAAGGTATCCAATAACTACACTAGTTTATTATGAGTTTTTTTTATTTGTTTTTTAATATTAACAAAAAGAAAATCGGATTGAGTCAAAGTGTCCAGTCCAGCTAAGTTGATGCAAATGCTATCGGTCCAGGTTTTTAAGCCCACTACTCCTTTTCTCTGCCCGATGTATTCAATCCTAACCCACTAAACACCTAGCCTTATCTCATTTTGATTATTTCCTATACATCGTTTCTGCAAAAAACCCTCTCCTCCCAGAGCTTACAATCTCACATGCAATTTCTAAATAACAAAGAAAATAAAATGTGGAAGAGATGCTAGGCTCAATGTTGTTGGTAGGGACGAAGACAGGCTAAGCCTAGCTAAGCTGACGTGGACCCTACAAGTATGAGTTTTTAAGCCAACAACTACTTTTCTCAGCCTAATCTATTCAATTGTGACCCACTAACACCTAGCCACATCTCGTTTTTACTATTTCCTAGATCTCGTTTCTGCAACCCCTTTCCTCCACCCAAACCCTGCAAGCTCACACTCAATTTCAGAAGAATAGAGAAAATGAAGCGTAGAAGAGACATACTTAGCCCGATGTTCTTGATAGCGACGAAGACAACCGTTCAATTTGCTCCCGCTCCCGCTCTAGTTGCATTTTCATCAAAACCCGATTCATCCTTGCCTTCAACGATCTCCACCTTACTCCATTTTTGTCTCGAAAATATTAATGAGAAGGTCATTTGGATTGTTCTAATTAACCTTCTGAAGACGGTACGTGTCCTTGTTGCTGCTTTGCTACATGACCAGCACAGTCAACGGCTATTGCTTTTGATCAGTAGAGGTGGGATGGTAGTATCCCTTATTAGTCTTGGCAGTTACTTGATGAAGATAAACCATATTAGTATTGGCGACATCCAAAGCCACATCAAAACTAATGGGAGCCCACCAACCATGAATGGGTCCAGCCCAACCATCGGTTGGAGGAGACAAGTGGGTTAGATGAACTGGGTATGGAACAAATCCGTACTAGGGTTATTTCAATGGGGGTCATCAAATCAGGTCAACCGAATCGGGTTTAGGGACAAATCTCTAACCAAATTTCTTGCTCGATTTCCTGCCTTGTTCAGTCACCAAAACTAATATGGTGAATGTTCTTCAGGCAACTGCCAAGAATAATAAGGGATACTACCCGTGGCACCCCCGACTCGCCTAAGGTCGCCACAGGTTATCTCTCTCTTAATTACTCGATCTCATATAACTTCATAGACCGATAACCTTTAACTAGGGATTTTTTTTTAAAGCGGTCATAGCGTAGCTTGTTAGCGGAAGCATAAACAACTCTCACCATCTCTCGCTCTAATAACCATAATGCAATACACACCAACTACACACCATAAGAAAAGATAATGCTGATGCACTCTTATTTATATTTTCATGATGGACATCAAGGTTGATACAACAAAAAGCCAAGATTTTAACTATACTTGGCTATCACCCCAAAAAGGACTCGATTCTACATCGAACAAGTACCACCGTCTATCAATGAACGTCAGCTATCTCCAAAAAGTGTCAGCTCCCAATAGCTATACGCACCATCATACCCAATCCAGTGCATCGGGTGGCAGTGGCAGTAACATCCCAAACATCGCTCCATCATGTCGGACATGGACGGATAAAAAATCCTGGATGACAGGCCATCAGCTCGACCCACATCATATATCACTAGGACATGGACTTGAACAAAAACTAAACCAGGAGCACCGACACAGACATGCTCAGTACACTCCACATCCACATCAGTAGGTATGCCATAGTAAGTACGACGTGCAACCGGTAGCAAAGGCATCTTTCTAATCTAAAATGTTAATCCCCAAAAGGGGTGAGTACAACCACTCAGTAGCAAAGATCCACCAAACTACTCAATGCATCAAACAAAATAATCAAGAATAAAACACATCATTCATGCATTCAAGCGTACCTTACCTTATAGCCGTGCATATATCGCCATGCCAGGTGTGCATATATCACCATGCACTTACCATCAAGCATTCATCATCAAACAACCATGCATATATCATTATGTATCGTGCATGTCTCACCACGCACTCCTCATTAAACAACCATGCATATATCATTATGCAATGTGCATATCCCACCATGCACTCCTCATTAAACAACCATGCATATATCACTATGCAACGTGCATATCCCACCATGCACTCATAATTAAACAGTCATGCCATATGTACACATCCATGCACATGATTCAATTGTCAATCTTTATATTTCAAATAGATCCCTTCATTTTCTTCCTAGGGACCAACGTTTGCATCCCACAATTTATCGCTCGCATCCCACTTGGCATCGTGAGGAACCTCTGGCACACACCTCCGAGCATTCGGCACACACACTTCGAGCATCTCGAACCCCAACTAGCATCACGAGGTATCCCCCCGGCACACACCTCCGAGGGTTCTGGCACCCCCACATTCCGGGCATCCCGACATTCCCAGGGCATCTAGCACACACACTTCGGGCATCTCATACCCCAACTAGCATCACGAGGTATCCCTCCCAGCACACACCTCCGAGGCTTCCGGCACCCCCACATTCCGGGCATCCGGACACTCTTGGGCCATCCGACACACACACTCCGGGCATCCGGCACCCCCACATTCCGAGCATCTTGAAACTCCCAAGGCATCATCGGCTCACACCTCCGACGGTCTTGTTATTATCTCAATTTATATTCACACATGTGTCTCAATCTCAACATGGCATTTGATGCAATAATATCAAGGGTCTCAACCATGAAATCTCTAAAGGTCAGCACAACGAATTCCAGATCTAATTTCTGCAAAGAAAAATCGTTTGCACACATCTTACATTTTCCTCTCTTTCTCTCTTCCCCTCACTCAATTGCCTATATCTTTCAGATATAAATGAATGCGTAGCACCCGTGTCAAACAATGTATATGCCTTCTTGCCATTTATGAAAATCGTATCTGATATAACATTTCTGGAAGCTTCTGCTTCCTCTTGGGTGACTACATACACCATTCCTTGTGCTGGTGGCCTCTGAGGATTCCTTGGTAGGTTTGGTCTAACGGCACTCTGCTATGCCTGTCGCACCGAGCCAACACTCATTTGCGACCTTTTTTGTGGGCAGTTTCTCTTAAGGTGACCTACTTGTCCACAACAATAACATCTCAGTCGTCCATTGCAAGGTCCTGGGCCATGCCGCCCATCACACCTTTGACAAACATCAAGCTGATAGGGTGCCTTCCCTAAAGTTCGGCTATCTCTTAAACTCTGATCGCTCTCTTACCAACTCTTGCTCCACTAATTGTGCCCTTTCATAAATCTCATGATAATCTCTTATGTTCAAAGGCAAAAGTTGTTTCCTAATATCAATCATCAATCCTTTCAGAAATCTCTTAGCTTTCTTCTCACGATCCTCAATCAATCTGGGAGCATAACTAGACAATTCAGAAAATTTTGCCTCATACTACTCTACTGTCAGCTCATACAACTGAACAAATTCAATGATGTTCTTATCCTTAGCACAATCAGAGAAATGCTTCCTATTGAAAGCTCTCACAAACTCTTCCCTATTCACATCAGTACCTGGTGGAAAGATTGTATCATTTGAAGCTCTCCACCAAAACTTTGCATTTGCCTCCAGTTGGTACTCTACTAAAACTATTTTCTCAACATCATTGTAGTCCAACAACTGGAAAATTCACTCCATTCCATCAATCCAATGTTCCACCTCCTCAAGACTTCCTATTCCACTAAACTTAAGTAGTTTCAACTTCAGAAATTGTTCCACCAGTCCTTGAGGGCGACGTTCCACTCCAAGTTGTTCCTGCGCTTGCCTTTCCATCATATTTCTAATATTGGCAAATGCCTACAGGATGTCTTCCATACAGGGTTCAGCCCTTGCAGCAGAGGCTTCAGCCCCCAATGGATGAGCACTTCCAGCTCGCACCATGACTTTCCTACAATTTCCAAGCATTGCCATTGGAATAATCTAAGTCTCACTGTCTCTACTTAAAAGCACTACTACTATATAAGTAACATAGACGTGTTATTGGCACCTAAAGACAACTCAAAATAACTACTAGGGATCTACGAGTGAATACTCATCACCTGTTATTCAAAATTAACAAATTATTCCATTTAATATCATATACTACTATATAAGTAACATAGACATGTTACTGGCACCTAAAGACAACTCAAAATAACTACTAGGGATCTACTTGTGAATACTCATCACCCGTTATTCAAAATTAACCAATTATTCCATTTAATATCCTATACTACTATATAAGTAACATAGACATGTTACTAGCACCTAAAGACAACTCAAAATAACTACTAGGGATCTACGAGTGAATACTCATCACCCGTTATTCAAAATTAACCAATTCCATTTAATATCCTATGGTGTGCATTGTCATCATGTTTATCAATTTCCAAATGAGCTCTTTATCACTCCAATCTATAACCATTGCTCTAATACCAAAAACGACTGTTGTGGCACCCCAACTTGCCTGAGGTCGCCACAGGTTATCTCTCTCTTAATTACTCGATCTCATATAACTTCATAGACCGATACCCTTTGACTAGGAATATTTTTTTTTTTTGAAAGCTGTCCCAACGCAGCTTGTTAGCGGAATCATAAACAAGTCTCACCATCTCTCCCTCCAATACCCATAATGCGATACACACCAACTACGCGCCATAAGAAAAGATAATGCCGATTCACTCTTATATATATTTTCATGATGGACATCAAGGTCAATACAACAAAAAGCCAAGATTTTAACTATACTCGGCTACCACCCTAAAAAGGACTCGATTCTACATCGAACAAGTACCACCCTCCATCAACGAGCATCAGCTATCTCCAAAAAGTGTCAGCTCCCAACAGCTATACACGCCATCATACCTAATCCGGTGCATCGGGTGGCGGCAGCGGTAACATCCCTAACATCGCTCCATCATGTCGGACATGGACGGATAAAAACTCCTAGATGACTAGGCCATCAGCTCTACCCACATGATATATCACTAGGACATGGACTCGAACAAAAAGTAAACCAGGAGCACCGACACAGACATGCTCAGTGCACTCCACATCCACATCAGTAGGTATGCCATAGTAAGTACCACATGCAACCGGCAGCAAAGGCATTTTCTAATATGAAATGTTAATCCCCAAAAGGGGTGAGTAAAATCAGCAGCAAAGATCCACCAAATTACTCAATGCATCAGATAGAACAATCGAGAATAAAACACATATGGTCCATGCATTCAAGCATACCTTACCTTACAGCCCTCAGCCCTGCATATATCGCCATGCCATATGTACATATATCACCAAGCACTTACCATCAATCATTTATCATCAAACAACCATGCATATATCATTATGCAACGTGCATATCCCACCATGCACTCATCATTAAATAGTCATGTCATATGTACACATCCATGCGCATGATTCAATTCTTGATCTTTATATTTCAAATAGATCCCTTCATTTTCTTCCCACAGACTAATGTTTGCATCCCACAATTTATCGCTCACATCCTATTTGGCATTGTGAGGAACCTCCAACACACATCTTCGGGCATCAGGCACACACAGTCCAGGCATCTCGTACCCCAACTAGCATCACGAGGTATCCCCCCGGCACACACCTCGAGGCTTTTGGCACCCCCACATTCCGAGCATCCTGACACTCCCAAGGCATCCGGCACACACACTCCGGGCATCTTGTACCCCAACTAGCATCACGAGGTATTCCCCCCAGCACACACCTCCGAGGCTTCCAGCACCCCCACATTTCGGGCATCCCGACACTTCCAAGGCATCCGGCACCCCCAAATTCCAGGCATCTCGAAACTCCCGAGGCATCATCGGCTCACACCTCCGACGGTCTTGTTATTATCTCAATTTATATTCACACATGTGTCTCAATCTCAACATGGCATTTGATGCAATAATATCAATGGTCTCAACCAACATTTCATGCCATATAACATGCCATATGTCATCACATATGCAGCAATATCAACCACTCAAAGTATTACATCACATGGATAAATTCATTTATTTTTCAAAACACATAAAATTTTCTTTCAGATAAATCAAAATGCATTCCTCTAGTTAAAACTCTAAGAAACCTAGTAAATGGTATTAATAAATTCTGAAAACTTTACACATTATAGATGAGACCTAAAGGCAGATATCTCATGAATAACTCCATGCCAAAAGAAACTCACACAAAACAGCACGGTCCATGCATCACAGTTTTCAAAACTTCAATATTTCAGTTTGCACAGTTTTGGAAGAAATTTTAAATTAAATACCCAAATGAACTCCACAAATTCTGAAATTTTGATATGCCATAGAAAAGTCCTAAAGGTACATATGTGATGAAGAAATCGAAACCCAAATCGTTCTAGATTAATAGATATTGATGATTATTTTCCCCTGTTCTTGGTGTCATCATTTCCCAGATTATCATATTTTAAAAGAAACTTATTTCACTGACCTACATATGTTCATTTCTTCTAGATTTTTAGCATGTTATTCCTCAGAATATTACCTACAACTTTCATTAAGGACACAGAGATCCAGTTTCTGGGTCGAAGTAGCGTTTTCCCAGATCCAGTTTCTTTAAAAGACAACGATTTGACCGACCTATTTTTGTTCATTTCCTCTAAACTTTTGATATGATATACCTCAAGAAGTACACTACAAATTTTATTGAGAGATTGAAGTGAGATTTTCGCAAGAAAGTTACTTTACAGACCGTGAAATCTCTGATGGTCAGCACAACGAATTCCAGATCTAATTTCTCCAAAGAAAAATCGTTTCACTAACCAATACTTGTTTGTTTTGCCTCAAATTTTAGTATGTTTTTTTCAAGGTGTTCTCTACAACTTTTGTGAAGAAATCAAAACACGATTCCATCTAAAAAGTCGCATGCAACACACAAACTCATGGATGGTCGGACTGGTCTTTCCAGAAACAGCATGCATGGCCAACGAATCTCTCTTCAAAGCTCCGAAATTTCATCACATCTATCACAACCAAGACATACCATCTACTACACATACACACAGCAATGCAAGGGGTAGGTTTTAGGACTTCACTTGCTTAAACTTAAGCACAAACAGCAACAAGAACAGCGGCAAAGCGGCAAACGGATGGCGGCGAGCTAGGTGGACGATCCTCCTCCTTCCTCTCGCATGCCCGCTTCCTCTCTTCCCCTCTCTTGGATGACACACTCTCTCTCTCTCTCTCTCTCGTTCGATTCCCCTTCGTCCATCTGCCTCTCTCCCTTTAGCTTTCTTCCCTACAATGATTTGAAATCATTTGATTGTATGAAGCCACCCAAGGAAGCAAATGGGGGCAGCCACACTTCGCTTCTCCTCCATGCCACTTGGCAGCTCACATGCAAGGGTTTATGGGCTTTGATGATGAGCCGATCTTGGGCCTTCATGAGCCGGTCGACCAAGGGGTTGGCGTGGGCTGGTTGGACGGTCTTTGGGCCTACAAATCAGCCCACCCTCTCCTATTCCTATTCCATTTAACCCTCGTTTAAATTAACACCTAATTTCAACTTATAATCCCACAAAACTTTGTAATTTAAATCAATAAAATTCAACTTATAAAGCGCACCACCAAGAATAAGATTTCTATATCAATTGCACCTTAACAAAATCCTTGGATCACTCGAAGACACATCTCCATCCAAACAATCGTCCATTACAATGCTCGGCCTTAAATTAATTGAAATTCAGTAATTCAATGGCTAATACAAAATCAAACGGCACTTTCATTACCTAATCATGGTTAACGGTGCTCCAGAGGTTGTCATGAGATTTTAGGATGCCACACTACCGTCCCACAAATACTGATCAAAAGCAATTGTCGTCGACCGTGCCAGTCAAGTAGCAAAGTGCAACATGGACACATACAGTCTTGAGAAGGTCAATTAGAACAATCCATTGGATCTTCTCATTAATATTTATGATTGCACTTTCTGTATATGAGCAAGCGTGGTGATTCTGGCATGGCACATAACACAAATGGCCAGCAACGTCAACGACGTTACTCCCTCCCAAAACATGACATGCCACTAGTTCAATCTTCGAGAAGATGTAAGTGCAAGCGTATCCAAAAACTGCACCAGTTTTTATTATGAGTTTTATTTTTCAATTTTTTAGAGAAAAAGAAAATCGGATCAAGTCAAAGTGTACATGTGGCATCCCAAAATTTCATGACAACCCCTCAACCCTTGGATGTACCATGAACCATGAATAGGTGATGGAAGTGTTATTGATTTATGTTGTGGCCTTTAGACCAAAGAATTGTAATAGATTAATGTCAAGTATTTTAATGGAGAATTGTTTGGATAGAAATATATCTTATGTTAATGGATGATCAAGGTTGGTGCTATAGGAAAATTTGATAAGGAAGATTTTGTTCTTGACTATGCACTTTATAGATTTGAATTTTATGGATTAATGTCACAAAGTCTTTTGGCCATTTTATTATGCAATTAGGTATTTATTTAAAGGAGGATTAAGATGTATTATTAAAAATAAACTTGGGCCATTTAAGTTTGGACTTTAGGCCCAAGAGTGTTAGCCTAAAGCGGGCCAAGAGGGGTGGCCCATAGAGCCCATAGGGCTGTCGACCACATGGAAAGGGGAGAGAGGAGCCAGATGGGCCTCCTCCATGTGTCTTCAACAAGAAGACACTTGTCTCCTTCTTAGGGACAAGTGTCCCTCCATGCAAGAAGTAAAGCATGCAAGGGTTTTAATTCAACTAAAAGGAAAAGGGGGAGGGGGATTTTGACCGGGAAGAGAGGGAGGAGAGAGAGAGACTTACCATCCGAAAGAGGAAGAGCAAGCAAGCAAGCGAGCGAGCGAGAGGACAAGAGGAAGAAGGAGTCTGCGTGTCTGCCGTCATTCGCCGCCTCGCCCCGCCTTGTCTTGCTGTGTTTCCTTCGAATTTGAGGCAAGTGAAGTCCTAACACCTACCCCTTGCGTTGCTGTGTGTATGTGTAGTAGATGGTAAGTCTTGGTTGTGGTAGATGGGATGAAATTTCGGAGCTTTGGAGAGAGATTTGTTGGCCATGCATGCTGTTTCTGGAAAGACCAGTCCGACCATTCATGAGATTGTGTGCTGCATGTGACTTTTTAGTTGGAGTCTTGTTTCGATTTATTCATGAAAGTTGTAGATAACAGCTTGAAGAACAACATAATAAAATTTGAGGAAAAAAGAACGTGTATTGGTTAGTGAAACGATTTTTCTTTGGATAAATTAGATCTGGAATTTGTTGTGCTGACCTTTAGAGATTTCGTGGTCTGTAAAGTAACTTTCTTGCAAAAATCTCACTTCGATATCTTAATAGAAGTTGTAGCATACTTCTTCAGGTAGAAAATATAAAAAAATTTAGAGGAAATGAACAAAAATAGGTCCGTGAAATGGTTGGCTTTTGAAGAAACTGGATCTGGGAAAAACGCTACTTCGACCTAGTATGATTTCGTTATTTTTAGAAACTTTTACATTTAAAATTTGATCATGTGTCCTTAATGAAAGTTGTAGGTAATATTCTGAGGAATAGCATACTAAAAATTTAGAATAAATGAACATATTGTGGTTGGTGAAATGAGTTTCTTTTAAAAGATGATAATCTGGAAAAGATGATATCGAGAACATGAGGAAATAATCGTCTATATTTATTAATCTAGAACGATTTGGGTTTCAATGTCTTCATGAGAAATTTACCTCTAGGACTTGTCTATGGCATATCGAAATTTCATAATTTTTGGAGTTCATTTAGGCATTTAATTTGAATTTCTTCCGAGACTGTACAAACTGAAATATTGAAGTTTTGAAAACTGTTGTGCATGGACCATACTATTTTGTTTGAGATTCTATTGGCATCCCTACTCGGTTATTTCAATGCAAGTCATTGAATCGGGTCAAGCGAATCAGGTTGAAGGAAAAATCCCTACCCAAATTTCTGGCTCGATTTCCTGCCTTTTCCAGTCACCAAGACTAATATGGTCAATGTTCATCAAACAATAGCCAAGATTAATAAGGTATAATACCACCCCACATATACTGATCAAAAACAATTGTCGTCGACCAAGCCGGTCAAGCAGCAAAAAGACAACATAGACACATATATTTTTGAGAAGGTCAAATATTCCAATCCGAAGGACTTTCTCATTAATATTTATGACTGCAGCCTACACCAATATTTGCGGCTTGTATTTGAGGCAGCACGGTGATTCTGGCATGGCACATAACACAAATGGCTAGCAACATCAACGACCTTACACCCTCCCAAACATGACACCCCTCTCCTCCACCCAAACCCTGCAAGCTCACACTCAATTTTTGAAGAACAGAGAAAATAAAGTGCAGAAGAGACATACTTGGCCCTGATGTTCTTGATAACGACGAAGACGGCCGTTCAATCTGCTCCCGCTACCGCTCTAGTCACATCTTCATCAAAACCCGAATCATCCTCACCTTCAACGATCTCCACCATGACTCAATTTTCGTCTCGAAAATATTAATGAGAAGGTTCTTTGGATTGTTCTAATTAACCTTCTGGAGATAGTACGCGTCTTTGTTACTGCTTTGCTACTTGACCAACATAGTCAACGGCAATTGCTTTTGATCAGTAGAGGTGGGATAGTAGTATCCCTTATTAGTGTTGGTAGTTGCCTGATGAAGATAGACCATATTAGTCTTAACAGACTCTACTTGCCTGATGAAGATAGACCATAGTAGAGTCCAAGTAGAGTCTGTTGCCTTCATGATCGCATTCTCAATGCCATATAGTATTAACTCAATTTCATAGGCAATTTTATCCCATGCCATATGCACATACACACAAGTGCATGATTCAATTCCCATTTTGATGTTCAAAAGGATCTCATCTTTCTCCGAGGGACCAGTGTTTGCATCCCTCATATATTGCTCACACCCAATCTAGGCATCGCGAGGAACCTCCGGCACACACCTTCAAGCATCCGACACACACACTCTGGGCATCTTCGCACCCCAACTGGTGTCAAGAGGCCATCTAGTACACACACTCCGAGCATCCGGCACCCACACTCCAAGCATCTCAAAACTCCCAAGGAGATCTGGCACACACCTCCGGGCATTCGGCTCACACACTCCGGGCATCCCAACACTCCCAGGGCATCGTTGGCTCACACCTCTGATGGTATCATCATCATCATAATGTATATTCACATATATATCTCATTTTCAAATCAGCATTTAATTCAATAATATCCGAGGTCTAAACCTGCCTTTTTGATGTCATATGATATGCCAAATGTCACCACATATACAGCATAGAGCAATTCATTTATTCTTGAAAACACAGCAAATTTCGGATAAAACAGAATGCACTCCTTTAGTTAAAATTCTGCAAAATTAGTAAACCATCTCAATAAATTCTGAAAATTTAACAGGTTATAAAAAAGATCTAGAGAAAATGGTTTCATTAGCAACACCATGTCAAAAGAGCTTCGTACGGGTCACTACAGCCCATGCATTACAGCCCTAAAATCTCAAACATCACCATTGCCCAGTTTTCTTCAAAAATTCGATATAAACCCTAGATCGACTCAGAAAATTCCTAAATATTGATATGTCATAACCAAGACCAAGAGGTAAAATTTTTGTGAAGAACTCAAATTCAGATACGTTATAGATCATGAGCTACATTCACCAAAACTCCCCCTAACCCCCGGTAACGATTTCCAGATTTAACACTTCAAAGAAAAAATCATTTCACCCACCAATACTTGTCCATTTCTTCTCAAATTTTAGTATGTTACTCCTCAGGATTTTGTCTACAACTTTCATCAAGAAAACAAGATCAAATTATAACTGTATAATTTGATAAAATTCACGGAATCGCACGGAGTCGGACTGTTCCTACATACAGCAGCTCACTTGGAAAACTATCACCATTCACTCGAGTTTCCAGCATTCAACATCACAACCCAAGCATTTCCCACACCCATTACACTTCACACACAACCACAACAAGCAAAGTGTAGGCTAACATACTCTACTTGCCGCAAATCCAAAGAAAATCAGAGCAAGTACAACGGCGGGGCAAGGCGGGCATGATGGTAGCGGCTAGGCACACGCACGGCAGGGCTTGGTATTCCTCTTCCCTTCCTCTCACGCATTCTCGCTCGGTCTCCCTCTCTCTCATGCGAAAACTCTCTCCCTCGGCTTTCTTTCCCTCGCTCACTCCACCCCTCCTCTTTTCTTTTTAGCAATCATTAGTTTTGCATGGCATTAGAAACTTGGAGCTCCCTTCTCGCCACTTGTAATTTTCCATGCAAGAGGGGTTGGGCTTCATTTGGCTGGGCTTTCTTTGGGTTGGATTTGGGCTAGCTTTTTGGCCAACCAAATGGGGAGAAACGGTGGGGCTGTGGGCTGGTTTTGGGCTTTAAGAAATCAGCCCACTCCTTTTAATAATCCACCTTAATTCCCCCCTTATATAAATACCTAATTACAAATTCATATGGCCACTAAAACTTTGTAATATAAATCAATTAAAATCCAACTTATCAAGTTCATGGCCAAAAACAATATTTCCTCATCAATTTATCCTTTAATACAAATACTTAATCGCACATGGACAAAGGATATATTTCCAACCAAATAATTGTCCAATAAAATGCTATGCCTTGATTAAATTAAAATCTATTAGCCAATGACCATAACATAGTCCGATGGCGCTTCCATCACCTATTCATGGTATATCCAAGGGCTGTCATGAAATTTTACGATGCCACAAATGAACCAGGAATGGGAACAAATCCCTACTCGGGTTATTTCAATGTAGGGACAAATCCCTACCCAAATTCCTCACTCAATTTCCTGCCTTTTTGAGTCGCCAATACAAACATGGTCAATATTTATCAAGCAATTGCCAAGACTAATGAGGGATACTACAATCCCATAAATACTGATCAAGAGCAATTGTCGTTGACCGTGCCGGTCAAGCAGTAAAGGGGCAACAAGAAATCATATAGTCTTCAGAAGGTCAATTACAACAATCCAAAGGACCTTCTCATTAATATTTACTACTCCAACCTTCTCCAAAATTTGCGGTGTGTATATGAGCCAGCGAAGTGCTTCTGGCATGGCACATAACACAAATGGCCAGCAATGTCAACGACGTTACTCCCTCCCAAAACATGACACACCACACGTTCAATCTTTGAGAAGATGTAATTGCAAGCGTGTCCAATAACTACATCAGTTTTTATTATGAGTTTTTTTTTAATATTTTAATATTAACAAAAAGAAAATTGGATCGAGTCAAAGTGTCCAGTCCAGCTAAGCTGACGCGGACCCTATCGTTCTGGGTTTTTAAGCCCACAACTGCTTTTCTTGGACCAATCTAATCAATCCTAACCCACTTAACACCTAGCCTTATCTCATTTTTATTATTTCCTATAACTAGTTTCTACAAAAAAAAAAAAAAAAAAAAAAACCCTCTCCCCCAAGGCCTGCAATCTCACATCCAATTTTTGATTAACGGAGAATATAAAGTGTGGAAGAGACATGCTCAGCCCGATGTTGTTGCTAGCGATGAAAACGGGATAAGCCTAGCTAAGCCGATGTGGACCCTACCGGTCCGGGTTTTTAAGCCCACAATTGCTTTTCTCAGCCCAATCTCTTCAATCGCGACCCCTAACACCTAGCCCTACCGCATTCTTATTATTTCCTATATCTCATTTCAGAAACCCCTCTCCTCCCCCCAAACTATGCAATCTCACACTCAATTTTTGAAGAACGGAGAAAATAAAGTGCATAAGAAACATACTTGGCCCAATGTTGTTGATAACGACAAATACGGCCGTGCAATTCCCACCCGCTCCCACTCTAGTCGCATTTTCATCAGAACTCGAATCATCCTCGCCTTCAACGATCTCCACTGGACTCCATTTTTGTCTCGAAGATATTAATGAAAAGGTCATTTGGATTGTTCTAATTAACCTTCCGAAGAGTGTATGCGTCCTTATTGCCACTTTGTTGCTTGACCGGCACGGTTGACGGCAATTGCTTTTGATTAGTATTGGTGGGATTATCGTATCCCTTAGTAGTCTTGGGAGTTGCCTGATGAAAATTGACCATATTACTCTTGGCGACATCCAAAGCCACATCCAAACTAATGGGAGCCCAACAACCACGAATGGGGCAACCCCAACCATCGGATTGGAGTAGAGAAGCGGGTCAAGCGAATCGGGTATGGGAACAAATCCCTACATGGGTTATTTCAATGCGGGTCATCAAATCGGGTCAAGAGAATCAGATTAGGGACAAATCCCAAATTTCTCGCTCGATATCCTACCTTTTCCAATCGCCAAAACTAATATGGTCAATGTTCATCAGGCAACTACCAAGACTAATGAGGGACACTACCGTCCAACAAATACTGATCAAAAGCAATTGTCGTCTACCGTGCCGATCACGTAGCAAAGCGGCAATAATGAAACATACAGTCTTCAAAAGCTGAATTACAATAATCCAAAGGACATTCTCATTAATATTTATGACTCCAGCGTTCTCCAATATTTGTGGCGTGTATATGAGCTAGCGCGGTGATTCTGTCTTGGCACATAACACAAATGGCCAACAACGTTACTCCCTCCCAAAACATGACATGCCACATGTTCAATCTTCGAGAAGATGTAATTGCAAGTGTGTCCAATAACTACACCAGTTTTTTTAATGAGTTTTTGTTTTTCAATTTTTTTAATATTAACAAAAAGAAAATTGGATGGAGTCAAAGTGTCTAGTCCAGCTAAGCTCACACGGACCCCATCTGTCTAGGTTTTCAAGAACATAACTGCTTTTCTTGTTCCAATCTATTCAATCCTAACCCACTTAACACCTAGCCTTATCTCATTTTTATTATTTCCTATACCTTGTTTCTAGAAAAAAACCACTTTCCCCCCAAAGCTTCCAATCTCACATCCAATTTCTGAATAACAGAGAAAATAAAGCATGGAAGAGACATGCCCGGCCCGATGTTGTTGATAGCGACGAAGACGGGGTGAGCATAGCTAAGCAAACGTGGACCCTACCAGTCCGGGTTTTTAAGCCCACAACTGGTTTTCTCAGCTTAATCAATTCTATCGTGACCCACCAACACCTAGCCTTACCGCATTCTTATTATTTCCTAGATCTCGTTTCTGCAACCCCACTCCTCCCCGCAAACCCTGCAATCTCACACTCAATTTCTGAAGAACAAAGAAAATAAATTGCATAAGAGACATACTTGGCCCAATGTTGTTTATAAACAGCCGTGCAATTCGCTCCCGCTCCTACTCCAGTCGCATTTTCATCAAAACTCGATTCATCCTCGCCTTCAACGATCTCCACCTCGACTCCATTTTCGTCTTGAATATATTAATGAGAAGGTCATATGGATTGTTCTAATTAGCCTTCCGAAGAGTGTATGCGTCCTTATTGCTCCTTTGCTGCTTGACCGGCACGGTTGACGGCAATTGGTTTTGATCAGTATTGGTGGGATTGTAGTATCCCTTATTAGTCTTGGCAGTTGCCTGATGAAGATTGACCATATTACTCTTGGTGACACCCAAAGCCACATCCGAACTAATGGGAGCACACCAACCTTGAATGGGGCAAGCCCAACCATCAGATTGAAGCAGACAAGCACGTTGAGCGAACCGAGTATGGGAACAAATCCGTACTCGGGTTATTTCAATGCGGGTCAACAAATTGGGTCAAGAGAATCGGGATTAAGGACTAATCCCTACCAAAATTTCTCGCTCGATATCCTCCCATTTCCAATCGCCAGGACTAATATGGTCAATGTTCATCAGGCAACTGCCAAGACTAATGAGGGAAACTACCATCCCACAAATACTTATCAAAAGAAATTGTCGTCGACTGTGCCGGTCAAGTAGCAAAACGGCAACAAGGAAACATACAGCCTTCAGAAGGTTAATTACAATAATGCAAAGGACATTCTCATTAATATTTATGACTCCAGCATTCTCCAATATTTGCGGCGTGTATATGAGCTAGCGCGGTGATTCTGTCATGGCACATAACACAAATGGCCAACAACGTTACTCCCTCCAAAAACATGACACGCCACACATTCAATCTTCGAGAGGATGTAATTGCAAGGGTGTCGAATAACTACACCATTTTTTATTATGATTTTTTTTTTTTTTTCAAATTTTTTAATATTATCAAAAAGAAAATCTGATCCAGTCAAAGTGTCCAATCTAGCTAAGCTGACGCGAACCCTATCGGTCCTAGTTTTCAAGCCCACAACTGCTCTTCTTAGCCCAATCTATTCAAGCCTAACCCACTTAACACCTAGCCTTATCTCATTTTTATTATTTGCTATACCTCATATCTACAAGAAACCCCTCACCCCCCAAATATTGCAATCTCACATCCAATTTTTGAATAACAGACAAAATAAAGTGTGGAAGAGACATGCTCGGCCCGATCAATTCAATCGTCACCCACTAACACCTAGGCTTACCGCATTCTTATTATTTCCTACATCTTGTTTCTGCAACCCCACTCCTACCCCCAAACCCTGCAATCTCACACTCAATTCCCGAAGAACAGAGAAAATAAAGTGTAGAAGAGACATAGTTGGCCCGATGTTGTTGATAGCGAGGAAAACGGCCGTGCAATTCGCTCCTGCTCCTGCTCCAGTCGCATTTTCATCAAAACTCGACTCATCTTCACCTTCAATGATCTCCATCTCGGCTGTATTCTCCTCTCGAAGATATTAATGAGAAGGTCCTTTGGATTGTTGTAATTAACCTTCTGAAGATTGTATGCATCCTTATTGCCGCTTTGCTACTTGACCGGCACGGTCGACGGCAATTGCTTTTAATCAGTATTGGTGGGATGGTAGTATCCCTTATTAGTCTTGGCAGTTGCTTGATGAAGATTGACCATATTAGTCTTGGCGACATCCAAAGCCACATCTAAACTAATGGGAGCCCACCATCCATGAATGGGGCAAGCCCAACAATTGGATTGGAGCTGAAAAGTGGGTTGATTGAACCAGGCATGGGAACAAAGCCCTACTCGGGTTATTTCAATGCTGGTCATCAAATTGGGTCAAGGGAATCGGGATTAGGGACAAATCCCTACCAAAATTTCTCTGTCCATATCCTGCCATTTCCAATCGCCAGGAGTAATATGGTCAATGTTCATCAAGCAACTGCCAAGACTAATGAGGGATACTACCATCCCACAAATACTGATAAAAAGCAAATGTCATCGACCGTGCCAGTCAAGCAGCAAAGCGGCAACAAGGAAACATACAGCCTTCAAAAGGTTAATTACAATAATCCAAAGGACCTTCTCATTAATATTTATGACTCCAATGTTCTGCAATATTTGCGGCGTGTATATGAGCTAGCGCGGTGATTCTGTCATGACACAAAACACAAATGGCCAATAATGTCAACGACGTTACTCCCTCCTAAAACATGACACATCGCACGTTCAATCTTCGAGAAGATGTAATTGCAAGGCTATCTAATAACTACACCATTTTTTATTATGATTTTTTTTTTCAAATTTTTTAATATTATTATTATCAAAAAGAAAATCGGATTGACTCAAAGTGTCCAGTCTAGCTAAGCTCACAAGGACCCTATCGATCCTAGTTTTCAAGCCCACAACTACTTTTCTCGGCCCAATCTATTCAAGCCTCATTTCTGCAAAAAACCCCTCACCCCCCAAAGCTTGCAATCTCACATCCAATTTTTGAATAACAGACAAAATAAAGTGTGGAAGAGACATGCTCGGCATGATGTTGTTGATAGCGACGAGGACGGGGTAAGCCTAGCTAAGTTGACGTGGACCCTACCGTTCCGGGATTTTAAGCCCACAACTTCTTTTCTCTGCCCAATCAATTCAATTGTGACCCACTAACACCTAGCCTTACCACATTCTTATTATTTCGTAGATCTCGTTTCTGCAACCCCACTCCGCCCCCCAAGCCTTGCAATCTTACACTCAATTTCGAAAGAACGGAGAAAATAAATTGTAGAAGAGACATACTTGGCCCGATGTTGTTGATAGCGACGAAAAAGTCCGTGCAATTCGCTCTCGCTCCCGATCCAGTCGTGTTTTCATCAAAACTCGATTCATCCTCGCCTTCAACGATCTCCACCTTGGCTGCATTATTGTCTCGAATATATTAATGAAAAGGTTCTTTGGATTGTTCTAATTAACCTTCTGAAGACTGTATGCATCCTTATTGCCGCTTTGCTATTTGACCGGCACGATCAATGACAATTGCTTATGATTAGTATTGGTGGGATGGTAGTATGCCTTATTAGTCTTGGTAGTTGCCTGATGAAGATTGATCATATTAGTCTTGGCAACATCCAAAGCCATATCTAACTAATGGGAGCCCACCAACCATGAATGGGGCAAGCCCAACCATCGGATTGGAGTTGACAAGCGGGTCGACTGAATCGAGTATGGGAACAAATCCCTACTCGGGTTATTTCAATGTGGGTCATCAAATTTGGTCAAGAGAATACGGATTAGGGACAAATCCCTACCAAAATTTCTCGCTCGATATCCTGCAATTTCCAATCGCCAAGACTAATATGGTCAATGTTCATTAGGCAACTGCCATGACTAATGAGGGATACTACCATCCCACAAATACTGATCAAAAGAAATTGTCATCGAGCGTGCCAGTCAAGCAGCAAAGCGGCAACAAGGAAACATACAGGCTTAAGAAGGTTAATTACAATAATCCAAAGGACCTTCTCATTAATATTTATGACTCCAGCGTTTTACAATATTTGCAGTGTGTATATGAGCCAACGCGGTGATTCTTTCATGGCACATAACACAAATGGCCAACAACGCCAATGGTGTTACTCCCTCCCAAAACATGACACGCCACACGTTCAATCTTCGAGAAGATGTAATTGCAAGCGTGTCCAATAACTGCATCAGTTTTTATTATGAGTTTCTTTTCAAATTTTTTAATATTAACAAAAAGAAAATCGAATCGAGTGAAAGTGTACCGTCCAGCTAATTTGACGTGGACCCTATCGGTCTTGGTTTTCAAGCCCACAACTGATTTTGTTGGCCCTATCTCTTCAATCCTAACCCACTTAACACCTAGCCGTATCTCATTTTTATTATTTCTTATACCTCGTTTCTGCAAAAAACCCCTTTCCCCTAAAATGTTGCAATGTCACATCCAATTTCTGAATAACTGAGAAAATAAAGTGTGGAAGAGACATGCTCGGCCCAATGTTGTTGATAGCGACGAAGACGGGGTAAGCCTAGATAAGCTAACGTGGACCCTACCGGTCTGGGTTTTTAAGCCCACAATTACTTTTATCTGCCTAATCTATTCAATCAAGACCCACTAACACCTAGCCTTACCACATTCTTATTATTTCCGAGATCTCGTTTCCGCAACCCCTCAAACCTTGCAATCTCACACTTAATTTCTAAAGAATAGAGAAAATAAAGTGCATAAGAGACATGCTTGGCCCGATGTTGTTGATAGCAACGAAAATGGCCGTGCAATTTCGCTCCCGCTCCTGCTCCAGTTGCATTTTAATCAAAACTCAATTGATCCTCAGCTTCAACGATCTCCACCTCGAGTCCATTTTCGTCTCAAAGATAATAATGTGAAGGTCCTTTGGATTGTTCTAATGAACCTTCTAAAGACTATATGCGTCCTTATTGCTGCTTAGCTGCTTGACTGGCACGGTCGACAACAATTGCTTTTGATCAATATTTGTGGGATGGTAGTCTCCCTTATTAGTCTCGGCAGTTGCCTGAAGAAGATTGACCATATTAGTCTTGGCGACATCCAAAGCCACATCCAAACTAATGGGAGCCCACCAACCATGAAATGGGCAAGACCAACCATCAGATTGGAGCAGACAAACGGGTCGAGTGAACTGCGTATAGGAACAAATCCCTACTCGGGTTATTTCAATGTGGGTCATCAAATCGGGTCAAGAGAATCGGGATTAGGGACAAATCCCTATCCAAATTTCTCGCTCGATATCCTACATTTTAAAATCGCTAGGACTAATATGGTCAATGTTCATCAGGCAATTGCCAAGACTAATGAGGGATACGGTCGTCCCACAAATACTGATCAAAAGCAATTGTCGTCGATCGTGCCGGTAAAGCAGCAAAGCCGCAACAAGGAAATATACCATCTTCAGAAGGTCAATTACAACAATCCAAAGGACCTTCTCATTAATATTTATGACTCCAGCCTTCTCCAATATTTGCGGTGTGTATATGAGCCAATGCGGTGATTTTGGCAAGACACATAACACACATGGCTAGCAACGTCAACGACGTTACTCCCTCCCAAAACATGACACGCCACACGTTCAATGTTCGAGAAGATGTAATTGCAAGCGTGTCCAATAACTACACCAGTTTTTATTATGACTTCTTTTTCAAAGGGGGAATGCCTAGTGGTATGGCGGTGCGTAATTCCGGAAGCCCTAGAGGTTTGTGTCGGCGGGATTCCTCGTGATGTTAGTTGGGATGCAAGATGCCCGAAGGTTTGTGCGGGAGGCTTCTGCAAGGCCAGGTTGGGTGCGAGCGATAAATTGAGGGATGCAAACATTGGTCCCTGGAGGAAAAATGATGAGATCCTTGTGAAAGATAAAAATTGAAATTGAATCATGTGGATGGGTATCTACATGTGGCATGATGCATGATCTACTAATGGAAGTGAATTGATGCTATTTGAATATGAGAATGCGATCATGAAAGTTTTGAATGGATCTCATGGGTATGTATAAGTGATTGTATGAATGATATGAATCATGTGTATGTATGTGCATATGGCATGGGATGAACCTCATGTAAATACAAATATGATGGCATGGTGGTATATGCATGATGACATAATGAGATATGCATGACTGCATGATGATATATGCACAACCGCATGGTGATGTATGCTCGATAGATTGGATGATATGTGCATTACTTGTGATATCTTGATTGTCTTGCCTGATGCATTGTGTAGTTTGATGGATCTTTATAGTTGAGTGGTTGTACTCACCCCTTTGGGGACCAACATTTCAGATTGAGCTATGCCTCTAGCACTGGTCATGCATGGTAGGTTTTATGGATTACTGTCTGATATTGAGGTCGAGTGCTCGGAGCACCCCTGCGTTGGTATTTGTGGTTTGGTGTTTATTCGCCTTCGTGTTTTGGTTATGTATGTTGTGTGCTTGCCTGACCAAAAGGAAAGCCCATCAGCTTGCATGTAAATCCCCAAGTGGCAAGAGAAGCTTGCCAAGTGTCTTTTCCTTAGAGTCAAGTGGCATTTGCCATGCAAACTAAATGATTGCAAATGATGAAGGGGAAAGAAAGAGAGGAGGGTTACTGTCCGAGAGAAAGAGAAAGAGAGAGAGAGAGGGCTGTCGTGCGAGAGAAGGAGAGAAAGAGTGGAAGAGAGGAAGAGAGAAAGGAAGAGGGAGGCCGAGTCGCTGCCGTCGAGCCGCCGAGTCGCCGCTGTCGTGCTGCCTTGTCCCCCCGTTTGTTGCTGTGCTTTTGCTTGGATTAGAGACAAGTAGAGTCCATTGATCTACCCTTTGCTTGCTGTTTTGTGTGTGATGAATGGTGGATTTTGGATGTGGATGAAGTGTGAAATTTCGAAGTTATAGGGCTGTGTTCAAATCTAGTATCCTGTTTCTGGAAAAACAGTCCGACCATTGATGATTTCGTGAGTAGCATGCAATGTTCTAGTGGGAATCTCACTTCGAATTTTTTATGAAAGTTGTAGAGGACTTCTTGGAGAATAACATATCAAAATTCAAGAGAAAACGGACAATTATTCGTTGGTGAAACCATTTTTCTTCAAATATACTAGATCTGGAAACTGTTATGTTGATCTGTTGAGATTATGTGAATTTTGTGCTAGTATCCAGTCCGAATGTGATCTCGTGTTCTTGATAAGAGTTTTAGAAGACATCTTGAGGAATAACATGCTAAAATTCAAGGACAAACGAACAAGTATTGGTCGGTGAAATGATTTTTCTTTGAAATGGTTAGATCTGGAAATCGTCACTGAGGGTTAGGAAGAGTACGGTGACTATATCTTTTGATCTATCACGAATATGACTTTAATTTCGTCATGAATATTTTACCTCTATGTCTCAAATATAACAAGTTAAAGTATCATAATTTTTGGAGTTCATTTAAGGGCTTAATCAAATTTATTTCCGAAACTGTGCAAGAAGTGGTGCTGGAATTTCTTTTGCTGTGATGTGTGGATTTATGTGATTGATGTGAAACTTTCTTGACATAGTGTTCTGAATGAAATATCTTCCTCTGGATCTTTTTTACATCATGTTAAATTTTCACAATTTATTGAGATTTTGAACTAATTTTCCAAAAATTTCGATTAAAGAAGTGCATTCTGCTTTATCCGAAATTTGCTGTATTTTCAAGAATAATTGGATTGCTCTATGAAACATGATTTCTTGAGTGGTCACATATGCTTCATATATGGTGTTGGTTTGGCATATCATATGACATCAAGAAGATGGTTTAGACCTTTGATATTGTTGCATCAAGTGCCATGATGAAAATGAAACATACATGAGAATATGAATTGTGATAATAACGAGACCATCGGAGGTGTGAGCCGACAATGCCTTGGGAGTGTTGGGATGCATGGAGGCTTGTGCTAGATGCCTGGTTGTATTATGAATACATGCCCAGAAGTCCTCGGGAGTTTTGAGATGCCCGGTAGTATACGGTACGTAATGTCCAGGGGGAATGCCTGGTGGTATGGCGATACGTAATTCCGGAAGCCCTGGAGGTTTGTGCCGGGGGGATTCCTCGTGATGCTAGTTGGGATGCAAGATGCCCAGAGGTTTGTGCTTGATGCCCAGAGGTTTGTGCCAAAGGCTCCTCGCGACGGCAGGTTGGGTGCGAGAGATCAATTGAGGGATGCAAACATTGGTTCGTGGAGGAAAAATGATGAGATCCTTGTGAAAGATAAAAATTGAAATTGAATCGTGTGCATGGGTATATGCATATAGCATGATGCATGATCTGCTTGTGGAAGTGAGTTGATGCTATTTGAAAATGAGAATGCGATCATGAAAGTTTTGAAGGGATCTCATGGGGATGTATAAGTGATTGTATGAATGATATGAATCATGCGTATGTATGTGCATATGGAATGGGATGAACCTCATGGAAATACAAGTATGATGGCATGGTGGTATATGCACAATGACATAGCAAGATATGCATGACTACATGATGATATATGCACGACCGCATGGTGATGTATGCTCGATAGATTGGATGATATGTGTTTCACTTGTGATATCTTAATTGTCTTGCCTGATGCATTGTGTAGTTTGATGGATCTTTACTATTGAGTGGTTGTCTTCACCCCTTTGGGGACCAACATTTCAAATTGAGTTATGCCTCTAACACCGGTCACACGTGGTACGTTTTATGGATTACCGTCTGATGTCAAGGTCGAGTGCTCGGAGCACCCCTACGTCGATGTTCATGGCTTGGTGTTTATTCACCTTCGTGTTTTGGTTATGTATTATGTAAGCTTGCCTGATGGCCCTGTAGTGCAAGAGTTTCTGACTGTCCATGTTCGCCGGGATGGGAGGATGATGGGGATGCTGCCGCCGCCACCGACTGATGCACCCGAATAGGTGTGATAGGAGCGTGTGACTGGTGGAGGTTGCCACGTTTTTGGGTTGGCCAACACTAGCTGATGGATAGATGTACATGTTTGATCTATAGTCAAGTTCTTTTTGGGTTAGCCAAGCTTAGATAAAGTATTGGCCTTTTGTGTACTCACTTGTAAAAATCGATCTTAGTATGTAAATAAAAGTGATATGGCCCTTGTAGTTGGTGTGTATTGCATTGTATTGTTTGGTTTGTGTATGGGTTAGGGAGATGATAAGTATGCTTCCGTTATATGATATGTGCTTGGACCGATTAAGGTGATACGAACCCCTCAAGGTTTTATGGACCCGTTGCAACTGTAATGGTATCAGAGTGAAATGTTGTTAGGACAAGTGATAAGTGAGCGAGCTGTGGTGACCCTAGTAGATCGGGGGCCGCATCGAAGGGTGCCAAGGGTGCCACACCACAACTGCTTTTCTCGGCCCAATCTATTCAATCATAACCCACTGAACTCCTAGCCTTACCTCATTTTTATTATGTCCTAGATCTCGTTTTTGCAACCCTCTCCTCCCCCCCAAACCCTGCAATCTCACACTCAATTTCCGAAGACTAGAGAAAATAAAGTTCAGAAGAGACATACTTGGCTCGATGTTATTGATAGCAACGAAGAATGAAGTGCAATTCGCTCCCCTCCTGCTCCGGTCGCATTTTCATCAAAACTCAATTCATCCTCGCCTTCAACAATCTCCACCTCGACTCCATTTTCGTCTCGAAGATATTAATGAGAAAGTCCTTTGGATTGTTCTAATTACGACTGTATACGTTCTTGTTGCCACTTTGCTACTTGATCGGCACGGTCGTCGGCAACTGCTTTTGATCAGTATTGGTGGGATGGTAGTATCCCCTATTAGTCTTGGTAGTTGCCTGATGAAGATTGACCATATTAATCTTGGCGACATCTAAAGCCCCATCCAAACTAATGGGAGCCCACCAACCATGAATTGGGCAAGCCAAACCATCGGATTGGAGCAAACGAGCGGGTCGGGTGAATCGAGTATGGAAACAAATCCCTACTCAGGTTATTTCAATGCGGATCATCAAATGGGGTCAAGTGTATCATGTTTAGGGACAAATCCCTACCCAAATTTCTCACTCCATTTCTTGCCTTTTCCAGTCGCCAAGACTATTATGGTCAATGCTCATCAAGCAACTGCCAAGACTAATAAGGCATACTACCATCCCACAAATACTGATCAAGAGCAATTGTCGTCGACCGTGCCGGTCAAGCATCAAAGCTGCAACAAAGGAAACATACAATCTTCAGGAGGTCAATTAGAACAATCCAGAGGACTTTCTCATTAATATTTATGACTTCAGCATTCTCCAATATTTGTGGCGTGCATAAAAGCTAGCGTGGTGTTTCTATCATGGCACCTAACACAAATGGCTAGCAACGTCAACGGCGTTACTCCCTCCCAAAACATGACACTTCACATGTTCAATCTTTGAGAAGATGTAATTACAAGCATATCCAAAAACTACACCAGTTTTTATTATAAGTTTTTTTAATTTTTTTTAAATTAACAGAAAGAAAATCGGATTGAGTCAAAGTGTCCAGTCCACCTAAGCTAATAAGGACCCTATCGGTCCGAGTTTTTAAGCCCACAACTGCTTTTCTTTGCCCAATCAATTCAATCCTAACCCACTTAACACCTAGCCTTATCTCATTTTTATTATTTCCTATACCTCGTTTCTGCAAAAAAAACCCATTTTCCTCCCAAAGCTTGCAATCTCACATCCAATTTCTAAATAACAGAGAAAATAAAGTGTGGAAGAGACATGTCAGCCCAATCTTGTTGATAACGACGAGGACGGGCTAAGCCTAGCTAAGTTGACGTGCACCCTACCGGTCAGGATTTTAAAGCCGAACCCTGCTTTTCTTAGCCCAATCTATTCAATCGTGACCCACTAACACCTAGCCTTACCTAATTTTTATTATTTCCTATATCTCGTTTTTGCAAGCCCTCTCATTCGCCCAAACATTCAAATATCAGACTCAATTTCTGAAGAACAGAGAAAATGAAGTGCAGAAGAGACATACTTGGCCCGATGTTGTTGATAGTGACGAAGACGGCCATGCAATTCGCTCCCACTCTTGCTCCGGTCGCATTTTCATCAAAACTCGCTTCATCCTCGCCATCAACGATCTCCACCTTGACTCTATTTTCATCTCGAAGATATTAATAAGAAGCACCATTGGATTGTTCTAATTAACCTTCTGAAGACTGTATGTGTCCTTGTTACTGCTTTGTTGCTTGAACGGCACGGTCGACGAAAATTGCTTTTGATCAATATTGGTGGGATGGTAGTATCCCTTATTAGTCTTAGCAGTTGCCTGATGAAGATTAACCATATTAGTTTTGGCGACATCCAAAGCCTCATCCAAACTAATGGGAGCCCACCAACCATGAATGGGGCAAGCCCAACAATCGTATTGGAGCAGACAAGCAGGTTGGGAGAATCGGGTGGGGGAAGAAATCCCTACTCGGGTTATTTCAATACAAGTCATCAAATCGGGTCAAGCGAATTGGGTTTAGGGATAAATCACTCCCCAAATTTATCACTCGGTTTCCTGCCTTTTCCAATCGCCAAGACTAATATAGTCAATGTTCATCGGGCAACCGCGAAGACTCAAAAGGGATCCTACCATCCCACAAATGCTGTGACATCCAGATTTCAGGTTCTAATTTCGACTAGATAAATAGGGCCGTTTTCGTTCAATTGAAGCCATGGATTGTGAAATTGGGATACAAGTGGGCTACATTGGTAAGGAAGAATACCAATTGGAACGATGAAATATTGAATGAAATTATGGGGGTCAAATTGATTTGATTCAAGTGGGATTAAGGTTCAATTTAGGAAGAAAACTTAGCAAAATTCGTATGCCCATAGACCCAACATTTTAAATTACCTAAAGTCTTCAAGAAGGGGTATTTTGGGGCTTGAAAAGGTGGGTGGATGACAGCCTTTTGGTGTGCCCCGTTTGAAGACCAAAGAGGGGGAGAGAAATTGGTTTTCTCTTCTTCTTGCTCTCTCTCCTTCGTCGAGCATCCCCATCTTCTTCTTTTTCTTCAAAACTCCATGGGAGCCGAAGACCAGCGAAGACTGAGTTGCAGTCGCTGCCTCTCACCGTCATCGTCGCACGCCCGCAAGCACCAGAGCTGCTTGCGAACCCGAGCCCGACGCGTGCTGCCATCCGCGCATCTCCGCCCCCTCTCCCTCCTCTGGTTCAAATAGAACCGAATAGTAGAAGTAGAAAGGAACGTCCAGCGACGCCGGAAGGAGCCGCAACCAGCTGCTTGGACGCCACCGCATCGGAGCTGCTGCACCACCGCCCGCACAACGCCGCGCGCTCCGCCACCTCATGCTCGCGCCTGCCGTCCCCGCTGTGCGACCTAGCCCCTGTTCCACCTCTATTCAGCTTCGTTTTGGCCATCACAGGCCATTGTTCAGCTACCTTCGACCACCGTCAGCCTCGCCGGAGCTCCGCCGCCCTTGGCTGTCTCAACTGACGCTGGATCCGCCCCTTCCAGCAGCGCACAGAGAGTGCAGAAAATGGGTATTGCAGCAACTGTTTGTTCCGTTTTGGCCGCCTTCCCGAGCCCGAATGCTCGGCCTGCTTTGAGGAAAGTCGATCCTCGCGTCGAGCCCGTCGTTTTGAGTGGGTTTTATTCACTAAAACCTTCTTAGTGCACTTATTATACTTAAAGGTTGATTAGTGTTAATAAAGTGTAATTAGGTTGTTAGAATAAAATTGATTAGTGATTATTAGTTAATTTCTTTGCATATTAGTTGTGTGATTAGTGTAATTACATAGAGAATTGCCTGTAGTATTTATTGGATGCTTCTTGGGATTTTTCCCGTCCCTTATCGGGTGTTAATTAGGCAATTCGGGCCTAATTGGAATGTTTAAGAATTAAATATTAATTTTCGAAATTAATTATTTAATTATTTATTTTCTGGAAATTCAACTCGGATGGCCAGTGACCAGGATTTTATGTCGATGATGGTGGCGCAGACCGTTTATTTAATTGAGTTTTATATTGTGCTAAATTGAATTTATTGTATTTATTTATTTAATTATCGAAATTAATTATTTAATTAATTATTTTCCGGAAATTCAACTGGGATGGCTGGTGACTGGAATTCCGTGCTGATTGTCGTGGTGCAATCCGTTTATTTATCTGAACTCCACGTTGTGCTTAAATAAATTGATTGCGCAATTCATGAAATTATGCTTCATTGATTGAATTTGAGTGGAATTGAATGATTGATTTGTAAATGGCCGAGTTTGTTTATTTAACCTTTATAATGCTTTGATGAGCTGTAAAGTGGAGAAAGTGATGAGAGCTAATTGAGAATTTCATTGGCTGAGACCGATCAAGTACGAAGTATAGACAAGCGTGGTTCGGTGATAAAGTACATCACTGTGTGAAAACGGCGCCTTAAAGAACGCACGTAGACTGTCTATGACTTATGGCAGGTGTGGTTCGGTGATTAGGGAGATCATTGTGCGAAAACGGCGCCTTAAAGAACGCACATAGACTGCCTATGAATCGTGACAGGCGTGGTTCGGTGATGGGGAATATCACTGTGCGAAAACGGCGCCTTAAAGAACGCACGTAGACTATCAGTGATTTGTGACCTATGACGGGCATGGTTCAATGATGGGGAATATTATTGTGTGAAAACGGCGCCTTAAAGAATGCACATAGACCGTCTGTTACTTATGTCACCTTGGCGAAAACGACGCCCGAGAGCATTAATGAGGCTCTATGACTAAGTGTACATCTGGAGATTATCGTGATCGGTAATTGGTACATCACCTTGGCGAAAAAGACGCCTGAGAGCATTCATCTGGCTCTGTGATTGAGTACCCGAATGGAGATTATAAAGTATGGTGTTGATGTGACCGAGAGGTGGTCCGAATGACATGTAATCAACTAGGTCAATTGATCATTGTTTTGATATGATGTTGTGAATTGATTGATTGAATGGGAATGACCATGAGTGGTCTTGTTGGCGTGTGATCGATGATTCGATCTAAGTGTGATTTGATGTGATTCATTGCCTTGATTTGCTGTGTGAATTGATTGATCGAATGGAAATGACTGTGAGTGGTCTTGTTGGTGTGTAATCGACTAAGTCGATTTGATCGATGCTTCGATCTGTGATATGATTGCTTGGGTGCCTATTTAATCCGTGTTAATATGTAGGTGGAATCTGAGGCCAAGGTAAGTCCTCTGACTTATGTTGTGCGTAGGCAATCCTAAGGTGTATTAGTTTATTAATCGGGTCTTAGGAGGTAGAACTTGCTGAGACGTTGTCTCAATGGTTATTGAATAACCATTTCAGGACCTGGATGAGGAGCCTAAGGAGCATGAATCTGACGAGGAGATCCTTGTTGAGGAACCCGAAGAGGAGTAAGTGGAGGAAGACCCCGGGTATGACATCGAGTACAACCCGAATGAGGACCGAGATCCTGTCCTGTCTTGTCAGACCTTGTTTGCATGTGAATGGACGTTAGACCAGAGTTGCGTATATATAGTATTGTAGAATACCATGAGATGCATGTAAAAAGATGTAGTTGTGAATTTTCAGTTAGGAAAATATATGGCCTGCTTTTCTATCCCATTGCTTTATAGTCTGGGGAACTATAACTGCTTCCGCATGTGCATATATAAATGAAAGGGTCGGCGATACATAGTCCTCAGATCTCACATTTTCAAATTGACCAAAAGTAAGGGATGTGTGCATGCCTGAGGGTCGGGGCGTGACAAATACTGATCAAAAGCAATTGTCGTTAACCATGCCGGCCAAGCAGCCAAGTGGCAACAAGGTAACACACAATCTTCATAAGGTCAATTAGAACATTCCAAAAGACCTTCTCATTAATATTCATGACTCCAGCCTTCTCCAATATTTGCGGCGTATATATGAGCCAACACGGTGTTTCTGGCATGGCACATAACACAAACGGCCAGCAACGTCAACGACGTTACTCCCTCCCAAAACATGACACGTCACACGTTCAATCTTCATGAATATGTAATTGCAAGCGTATCCAATAACTACACCAGTGTTTATTATGAGTTTTTTTTGTTGTTTTTTTTAATAATAACAGAAAGCAAATCGGATCAAGTCAAAGTGTCCAGTCCCAGCTAAGCTGACGCGGACCCTATCGGTACGAGTTTTTAAGCCCACAACTGCTTTTCTCGGCCCAATCTATTCATTCCTCACCCACTGAACACCTAGCCTTACCTCATTTTTATTATTTCCTATATCTCGTTTCTGCAACCCCTCTCCTCCCCCTAAACCCTGCAATCTCCAACTCAATTTCTGAAGAACAGAGAAAATAAAGTGTAGAAGAGACATACTTGGCCTCATGTTGTTGATAGCGACAAAGACAGCCGCAATACGCTCCCTCTCCCGTTCCAATCGTATTTTCATCAAAACTCGATTCATCCTCGCCTTCAACGATCTCCACCTCGACTCCATTTTCGTCTCAAAGAGATTAATGAGAAGGTCTGTTGGATTTCTCTAATTAACCTTCTGAAGACTGTATGAGTCCTTATTGCCGCTTTGCTGCTTGACCGTCCTGGTCGATGGCAATTGCTTTTAATCAGTATTGGTTTGATGGTAGTATCCCTTATTAGTCTTGGCAGCTACCTGATGAAGATTGACCATATTAGTCTTGGTGACATCCAAAGCCACATCTAAACTAATGCGAGTCCACCAACCGTGAATGGGGCAAGCCCAACCATCATATTTTCCTAGACAAGCGGGTTGGAAGATCTCGGTATGGGAACAAATCCCTACTCAGGTTATTTCAATGTGGGTCATCATATCGGGTCAATAGAATTGGGTTTAGGGACAAATTGTGGCATCCCAAAATTCAAGACAACCTCTAGAGGAATTAAAGCCCATAACTAGGTAATGAAATTACCTATGGTTTATGTTTTAGTCATTAGTTTCCTTTTAAGACTAAGTGATATGTGCTTGTGTTTATGAGATTTTAAATTAGATAAATTAATGAGGATGATTTATTCTTGGCCATGTGAATTTTAAAATTTAAAATCTATAAAAGAAATAATTATAGATAAATTATTTAAAGTGAAATTGTGGGTTTAATTAGGTGGGGCCTTAGGCCCAATGGCCTAAGCTTTTGGTGGGCCGAATGGCCGGCCCAACTAGGGCCCAAGGAGGTGTGACCATCGACCATGAGGGGGGAGGAGTAGCCGGCCCACTTCTTCCAATCCAAGCCCAAGCCCAAAGCCCATTATGCATGTGTCATGACAAGTGGCAAGAGGAGGTCTTCATGCATTGGTCATTGGAGAGGCAAGCTAATGATGAGGATTTGGGGAAATAAAAGGAAGAGGAGAGAGAGGGGGTGGCCGGTTGGCTATTCGGCCAAGTGAGAGAGAGAGAGAGAGAGAGAGAGAGAGTCGTGAGAGAGAGAGAGAGTGAGGCCGAGAGAAGAGAAGCCGAGAGGGAGGAGGAGTCGCCCGTCGCCGCCACACGCCGCCCGTTCGTCCGCCGTGTGTCGTCGTTCTCCTCGGTCTAGAGGTAAGTTGGGATCCATTTTATACTCTTGCATGTGTGTGTTGCATGTATGTTTGGAGTAGTGTCGAACGAAGACACCAAATTTGGAACGATTTCATTGACCTTTCGATGGATTTGTGGTTGCATGTTGATTTTTACTAAGAATCTCTTTTCGACTTCTTCATGAAACTTGTAGAGAACATCTTAAGGACCAAAATACTCAAATTTGAAGTAAAATAAACAAGTGTAGCCAAATCGACTTACTCTTGAGGATGGTAAATCTAGAGATGTGGTACAGAATACCCGAGACTTCATGGACCCATGTGATGACTATACTCCGGAAATTTGACTTAGGTCCCTGCATCAAAGTTGTAGGGGACCTCTTGAAGTAAAACCTATGCAAATTTCAGAGGAAACAAAAAGAATAGGTGGGTGAAAACTCAGTATTTCGGAGAAACTTACACTGGACGTTTCGGTGCTAAATCCAGAAGCTTCGTATATAGAAAATAATATAAAATGAAAAATCTACTTTAGTGTCTCGGCTATAACCTGGTAAAATTTCATAATTTTCAGAGGTCGTTTGGATATTTTAATCAAATTATTTCGGAAACTGTGCATTCCGTTTCCATCCGAAACTGCATGCTGTTTTGTGTGAATTGTACCTTCTTGTGTGTAACTCTATTGGGCATGCGCTTTTCATGAAATTGCTATCTTATTGTCTTGTCTATCACATGTCTTAATTTCATGATTTTTGAGAAGTATATGGATATTTAATTTAAATATTTTCTAAATATGGTACTTGCTGAATTTTGTATGGATTGGATGATGGTGTCTTGATGCATGCATGATAATGAATTGAGATGCATGTATGAATCAAATGATGAAAGTGATCTTGTTTGCCATTATATTGTGCGCCATGCTAAGTTGAGACATGAATTGGTAAACATGAACAATGATGAATGATGAAACTCTTTGAGGCAGATGATAATACCTTGAGAGTATCAGGATGCCCGACTTGTAAGGGTGCCGGATGCCTAGAATGTATAGAGATACATGGCCGGATGGCCTTGGGAGTTTCGAGATGCCCGGAATGGTTGGGTGCCGGAAGCCTCGTAGGTCTTTGTCCGAGGGGATGCCTCGTGATGCCAGTTAGGATGCGAGATGCCCGGAATGTGGGGGTGCCGGATCCCCGGTGGCCTTAAATGGCTGAATGCCAGAGGTTTTTCTCGCGATGCCAGCATGCAGTGCAAGTGTAAAGTATGGGATGGAATTGACGATCCCGAGTAAGAGTGATGTGGTGATAGAATTGAAAGTTAAAAGTAGAAATTGAATCATGCATATATGATATGATATGATGATGATCACTTATGGCATGATGATATGTATATATGATATGATATGATGATGATGATGATATGTCTATGACATAATGATGATGGCATGTGTATGATATGATGATGACCTATGGTATGATGATATATTTGTATGACATGATGATGATAACCTATGACATGATGGCATGTATGTGTTATGATTGTGATGAAGATTTATGATGGTATATGCATGGCTTCAAGGTAAGTAATGCCTAGAATGCATGTATGACATGTATTATGCTATGATTGTATTGTATGATGCTTTGAGTGGTTATCGGATCTTTTACCTGCTAAGTGGCTGTACTCACCCCTTTGGGGACCAACATTTCAAATTAGTAGGATGCCGCTCCCTACTGTCAGGCGGGGCATGTTTTATGGCCTACCTTCCGATGTAGAGGTTGAGTGCAAGGACCTTGACTGTCCATCTGTTCCCGGACTGACGTATATTTGAGTACGTTGTTTAGTTATGTACGATGTAGGCCTGGCTGGGGGCCCTGTTATCGAAGAGTTCATATCTGTCCATGTTCTCCGAGACGGAGTGATGCGTGGGATGTTGCTACCGCCACTGCCTGATGCACCGGTATGGGCGTGAGGGCCCGTGCGTGACAAGTAGGAGCTGAAACTTTTTGGGATGGTTAGCCGACACTAGTGATGGGAGCTTGCACGTGAGTCGTAGTGGGTCGACTGTTTCTTTTTGGGATTTAGGCCGAGTGTGGCTTCATATCCTGGCCTTTCTTTTGATGTACTGACCAAAGGAAACGCATCTTGAAAATATGTAAATAAAGTATCATGGCTTTGTCTTTTATTATGATGATTAGTGGTGTGCAATTGTATCATGGTTGATGGAGGGGGAGATGGTGATGTTATATTTTGCTTCCGCTAAATTAGTCGCGCTGGGACCATTTGTTGACACATAATTTTTATCTTTCTTTAAAAAATAAAAATAAAAAATATATATAAAAATCAATCAAAATCAAAATCAAAAATTTTAGTTATTAATTTTTCTTAAAAAAAAAAAAAAAAAAAGAGCGAAGAGTCGTGCCGGTCGGGTCGGGTCGGATTCGGCCTTGGCCTAACCCGACCCTTTTTTCTCCTTATTCCCCCCGCATGAGCTCTGGGCCCAATCCCTCTCCTCTCATTTTTTCTTTTTTCTTTTCCCTCACGCGGCCCAGCCCTCTTCTTCCTCCGGCCCGGCCCGCCCTGTTATCTTCTCCCTTAGCCGCTTGTTGCACGGGGAACCAATGAAGCAGAAAGCAACCGTTCGCGTGGGGAAATGGCGAAGCCGAAAGCAGGGGCAGAGAGCGGAGGAGACAGCATCATCTCGCGGGGCAGGCGAGCGTTCGAAGCGGAAGAGAGGTCAGAGCCGATTCGCACGCGCGTGCGAGCCGAAGAAAGAAAGGCAAGGAGAGATCTCGGCAAGAGAAAAAAAAAAGACGAGGAAAGGGAGGCAAAAACGGAGAGTTGAAAGAGGAACAGAGAAAAAAACCGAAAAATGAGGGGGAGAGGAGAGAAGGGACGAAAAAGCAGGAGGAAAACCTTAGGGAGAGAGAGAGACGATTGGGGAGAGAGCGCGTCGCCGTCGCCTGGAGTACGCTCGTTGCTCGCCATCCGAACCAGGTAGGCTTCTCGCTTCACTTCGAGGTCTCGGGCCGGAGCTCACAGCCGACCTGTTCTTGCGAGCTTCGGCTTCACCGGTCCTCCATGAAAGCTCATAGATGTCCTAGTGCATATTGTGTTGATCTTTACTCGGATTCGAGCCTCAAGTGAGCCGTATGTCCTCTTTTAGCTATCGCACACCAGTGTTTGACAAAATGTCTCAAAGAGAACCGAGAAAAAAACCCGCGTTCAAACTCGGTTTAATTTGCGCTTGTTCGTATATATGTTGGATCCTATCTGTCTCCCATGTTTTCATCATGATTCCATGCAATTTTCATGAAATAATCATGTGTGCTTGAGCTGCGGGCGTTTGCATCCGAAAATGGTGTAGCAGCCCTCGGAGTTAGATGGCCGACGTTGATTTGCGTCGGGGTGGTTTGGTGTTAGAAAGGATGCTAAGTGCTTTGGTTATTGTTGTTGTTCAAATTAGTCTTGGTAAAGAAACGAATTTTGGTGAGGAATGTCACGAGGAAGGAGAAGGCCCTCTTCGGGAGGGTTGAAGGCGTGCAGGGGCAGGCATGAAGGAGAAGAAGACCAAAAAAAAAAAAGAATAAAAGAAAGAGAAAAAGAAAAGTATAAAAAAAATGAAAAAGTAAAACAAAATATTAAAAAGAAAAGAGAAAGGAAAAGTTGGTATTGGGAATGAGGAATCGGAGAAGGGAGTGTGCGGTGAGAAAAGACTATCTGAAAGGATCTTTTTTTTTTATTAATCTAAAAAAAAAAAAAAATCCAAAAGTGTTGGATCCGGGTTTGGGTTGGGTCCGCGGGCCGGATTGGGTTTACCCGGTCCGAACCCATTTTATTGAAGTATAATAATATTAAACATTAAACATATATTAAAAATTATAAAAATTCATAAAATTAATTATAATAATCTAAAATTAAAAAAATAATAAAATTTCAAAATTTCAAAAAAATTTCCGAAATTTCAAAAACTCAAAAAACATTAAAAATTCGATTTTTTTAATTAATTAATTAAAAATTAAAAAAATTAATTAATTAAAAAATTAAAAAAAAATTAAAAAAAAATCGAAAATCCAAAAATAACGGGGTTCGGTTAGAAGTTGCTATGCTTTGCATTTTTAGTATAATTAAACCTTTAGTTGCTTGTGTTTTGATTATATGTTGCATGTTTAATCTGCATATCTAATTATGTTTAACTGCACGTATTTAATTTTACTGCAATTAGGATCTTGATAGCAATGATTGTTATTTCAATATTTGTGCTCCTACATGATCACTTCATATGTTAGTGGATAGGTATAAAATCAATCCAAACTGCTTGCCAAAAAATTATTTTGTTAAAATGAACAAGATTAGGTACCGAAAGGGCATTAATTGATCAATTAATGTAATCAAGTCCCCGACCCTAGATTCTCTAGTTGTGTAGGAAGTGAGGTACACTCCCATACCTCACTTGGTTTCTAGCCGACCCCAATAGGCTAGTGGCGACTCCTTTTGTGCAAGAATTCTAAAGAATATCCCAATGTCACGCGGGGTAATGGGCTTGGGAGAGCCCACGCCTGATCGTGGGCCTTAGGCCCGTCCTTTAGGTAATACCCCTAAACTTGTTCCCTCCCCCCGAGGGTAGGTCGCGACACCGTTTTAAAAAAAAAATGTGTGTCTATGATTTATGACGCTTCTTCTAAGAGATGTAATCAGGTGCAATGTTTGATGCCTGTGGGACCTAAGAGGGGTTCGGCGTGCCACATCGCCCCTTTTTGGTATCAAAGCGAATGGTTATAGGTTAAGTGATAAGGAGCCTCATTTGGAAATTGAGGAACATGATGACAATGCACACCATAGGATATAAAACGGAATAATTGAATAACGGGTGATGAGTATTCACTCGTAAGATCCCTAGCAATTAATTTTGAGTTGACTTTAGGTACCAGTAACATGTATATGTTACTTATGTAGTATTAGTTACTTCGAATGGAGGTAGTGAGTCTCAGATTATTCCTGAGGCAATGCTTGAAAATTGCAGGAAAGTCATGGTGCGAGTTGGAAGTGCTCATCCATCGAGGGCTGAAGCCTCTGCTGCAAGGGCTGAACCTCGGATGGAAGACATCCTGCAGGCATTGGCCAACATTGGAAATCTAATGGAAAGGCAGGTGTAGCAACAGCCCAGAGCAGAACGCCGTACTCAAGGACTGGTGGAGCAATTTCTGAAGTGAAGCCACCTAAGTTCAATGGAATAGGAAGTCCTGAGAAGGCGGAGCAATGGATTGATGGGATGGAATGAATTTTCCGGCTGTTGGACTGCACTGATGCTGAGAAAATAACTTTGGCAAGGTACCAATTGGAGGGAAATGCAAAGTTTTTGTGGAGAGATTCGAAGGACATAATCTTTTCACCAGGTACTGATGTTAACGGGGAAGAGTTTGTGAGAGCTTTCAATAGGAAGCATTTTTCTAACTGTGCTAAGGATAGGAAAATTACATAATTTGTTCAACTAGAACAAAAGGAGCTGACAGTGGACTAGTCTGAGGCTAGATTTTTGAACTGTCTAGATATGCTCCTAGATTGATTGAGGATCAGGAAGAAGAGGCTAAGAGATTTCTGAAAGGATTGAGAACTAACATTAGAAAGCAACTAGTGCCTTTGAACATACGAGATTATAATGAGATTTATGAAAGGGCACAATTAGTGGAGCAGAACTATTAAGAGAACGGTCAAAGTTTAAGAAATCGTTGAATTTTGATGTGAGAAGGGGAAAGAGACCTTATTCTGGTCAAGGTCAGACCTTGAATGTGAAGAAGAAGAGTAATTTTGGAAATTTTGGGGGAGCAAGAAGTGGTCTGAATATAGGGAAAACACCCTATCGGCCCTAGTGTTTGTCAAAGGTGTAATGGGAGACATGGCCTAGGACCTTGCAATGGACGACTAAAATGTTTTGGTTGTGGACAAGTGGGTCATCTTAGGAGAAGTTGCCCACAAGAGAGGTCGCAAGTGAGTGTTGTCTCGGTGCGATAGGGATATCGAGTGTTGTTATATCAAACTTACAAGGAAATCCTCGAGAGGCCACCAGCACAAGGAAGGAGTATGCGGTCACCCAAGAGGAAGCGAAAGCTTCCAAAAATGTTATCTCAGGTATGGTCCTTATAAATGATAGAAAGGCATATGCATTGTTTGATATGGGTGCAACACATTCATTTGTGTTTGAAAGATATAGACGTTTGAATAAAATAGAAGTTATACCTCTTGAGACGCCTCTTTGTGTTTCCACGCCTTTAAAGGATATGGTATTGTCTACGCTGTGTGTGGGAATTGTAAGATATCAATGGGAGGAAAGGATATGGAAATAGACTTGGTTGTAATGGTTATGTATGATTTTGATGTTATTATAGGAATGGACTGGCTTTGTAAGTATCGGGCTAGAATGGATTGTTATAGAAGAGTGATCTAATTCGTTTTACCCGATCGTCTAGTTGTGAATTTTGAGAGGTCGACCCATCTACCGTAGCACTTATTTCGGCGGTAGAAGCCTATGCGTTACTTGACAAAGGATGTCAAGGATACATGGCCATAGTTAGAGATTATGCAAGGGAGGAGCCTAAACTTGAGGAAGTTCGAGTAGTTAATGAATTTCAAGATGTATTTCCTGAGGAATTGCCTGGATTACCACCAGAGCGGGAAGTTGAATTTGAAATTGAGTTAATGCCTGGAACATGACCTATACCAAAAGCCCCATATAGGATGGCCTTAGTCGAGCTGAAGGAATTGAAAGTGCAACTACGGGAGTTGCTTGACAAAGGATTCATTAGACCAAGTGCTTCACCTTGGGGTGCACCGGTCTTGTTTGTGAAAAGAAAGATGGATCGATGCGCTTGTGCATTGACTATAGGCAGCTGAACCAAGTGACCATTAAAAATAAGTATCATTTGCCTAGAATTGATGACCTGTTTGACCAACTTCGGGGAAGTTCGGTCTTCTCTAAGATTGAGTTAAGGTCGGGATACCATCACCTAAGAATTAAGAAGGAGGACATTCTTAAAACTGCGTTCAGACTCGTTATGGACATTACGAGTTCCTTGTTATGCCATTTGGATTGACTAACGTGCCGGCTGCATTTATGGATTTAATGAATAGGATATTTAAGCCTTATTTAGACCAGTTTATGATTGTTTTTATTGATGATATTATGGTGTATTCAAAAGGGCCTAAAGAGCATGAGCAACATTTGAGGATAGTTTTGCAGACCCTGAGAGAGCATAAGTTGTATGCCAAGTTTAGTAAAGTGTGAGTTCTGGTTGGAACAAATAATATTCTTAGGGCATGTGGTGTCCGGAAAAGGAATTGCGGTAGATCCAGCAAAAGTTGAAATGGTAGTAAATTGGCCGAGACCAACGACACCCACTGAAATATGAAGTTTCTTAGGACCGGCTAGTTATTAATGAGGTTTATTGAAGGATTTTCACGACTCGGCATGTCCTTGAACTAAATTGACCCAAAAGAATGTGAAGTTTGAGTGGAATGGAGAATGTGAAAGGAGTTTCCAGAAGCTTAAAAGGAAATTGACCTCAGCTCCAATCCCGACTATATCGATCGGACTCGATGGTTTTACAAAGTGTATAGTGATGCATCTCACAAAGGACTAGGATGTGTTTTGATGCAGCATGACAAGGTCATAGCCTATGCATCCAAACAATTAAAACCCCATGAGTTGAATTACCCAACGCATGATTTAGAGCTAGCAGCCTATAGTGTTTGCCTTGAAGATATGGAGACACTGTTTGTATGAGGAGAAGTTTGAGATTTATACGGATCATAAGAGCTTGAAATATCTATTCTCACAAAAGGAGTTGAACATGAGACAGAGGAGGTGGATGGAGTTGTTAAAGGATTATGATTGTGAAATAAAATACCATCCAGGGAAAGCAAATAGGGTAGTAGATGCCCTTAGTCGTAAGACGGCTGTGGAAATGGCTAGTTTAAGGATGGCAGAATGGGGGTTGTTAGAGTCTATAGTAGACTCAGAATTTAAATTTGAAATGGATAGTCTTACTAGTATGCTTAGTGCATTAAGAATAGAACCCGAGATCATTCAGAAGGTTAAAATCTTGTAAGGATCTGACCTAGAGATTTTGAAAGTGAAAGATGCCGTGTCTTTAGGAAAAAGACTAGAATTTCATGTCTCTGATGATGGAGTGGTAAGATGCCAAGGACGACTCTGTGTTCCCGATAATGAAGAATTAAAGAAGGAAATTCTATCGAGACACATAAGAGTAATTATAGTATTCATCCTGGAAGTACAAAGATGTACAGGAATTTACGTCGGCAATTTTGGTGGAATGGTATGAAAGTAGATACGGCTAAGTACGGTTCTCAATGTTTGACGTGCCAGCAAGTAAAAACGGAGCATCATAACCCCGCAGGACTATTGAGACCATTAGACATTCCATAATGGAAATGGGAGCATATAACGATGGATTTCATACAAGGATTACCAAGGACGTCAAGCAGTTATGACTCTATTTGGGCAATATTAGACCGCTTAACTAAGTCTGCTCATTTCCTAGCAATTCGCATGGATTACTCAATGGAAAAATATGCGGACATGTATGTAAGTCAAGTGGTATGCTTACATGGTGTTCCAGTGACTATTACCTCGGATCGGGATTCAAGATTTACTTTGAACTTTTGGCGAAGTCTTCAAGTCGTATTAGGAACTAAATTTCAGTTTAGTACTACTTTTCATCCCAAGACAGATGGAAAAATAGAGAGAGTAATCTAGACATTAGAGGATATGTTAAGGGCTTGTGTAATTGATTTAAAAGGAAATTGAGATGAAAGATTGCATTTGGTAGAGTTTGCCTATAATAATAGTTTTCAGAAAAGTATAGGCATGGCTCCCTATGAAGCATTATATGGAAGGAGATGTAGGATTGCTGTCTGTTGGAATGAAATAGGTGAAAGGAAATGGACAGGTCCTAAATTGGTACAAATTACCACTGAGGCCATTGAAATTATCAGAGGAATACTTAAAACAGCTCGTAGTAGGCAGAAAGACTACGCGGATAAGCATAGAAGGCCTTTAGAATTTAGTGTGGGAGATCATGTATTCTTGAAAGTATCTCCAATGAAAGGGATATCTCGATTTGAATCAAGGGTAAGTTAAGCCCTAGATTTGTTGGACCTTTTGAGATACTCAAAAGGATAGGGGATGTAACTTATCGCTTAGCACTACCTCATAAGTTAGGAAATTTGCATGATGTGTTTCATGTATCGATGTTGAGGAAGTACCAATCGGATCTTGGTCACATACTCGATCATGAAGCCATCAAAGTGGATGAGAAAGTGAGGTACATCGAAGAGCCTGTGCAGATATTGGATCGAAAGGAACAAATTCTTAGGACTAAGAAGATTCCTCTGGTTAAGGTATTATGGCGATATCATGATATGGAGGAAGCCACATGGGAAAGTGAGGATTAGATGAAGGAAAAGTACCCTTACTTGTTTCAAGAAGGCACGAGTGGTGTCTAATTTCGAGGACGAAATTCTCTAAGGAGGGGAGAATTGTGGCATCCCAAAATTCAAGACAACCTCTAAAGGAATTAAAGCCCATAATTAGGTAATGAAATTACCTATGGTTTATGTTTTAGTCATTAGTTTCATTTTAAGACTAAGTGATATGTGCTTGTGTTTATGAGATTTTAAATTAGATAAATTAATGAGGATGATTTATTATTGGCCATGTGAATTTTAAAATTTAAAATCTATAAAAGAAATAATTAAAGATAAATTATTGAAAGTAAAATTGTGGGTTTAATTAGGTGGGGCCTTAGGCCCAATGGCCTAAGCTTTTGGTGGGCCGAATGGCCTGCCCAATTAGGGCCCAAGGAGGTGTGGCTGTCGACAATGAGGGGGGACGAGTGGCCGGCCCACTTCTTCCAATCCAAACTCAAGCCCAAAGCCCATTATGCATGTGTCATGACAAGTGGCAAGAGGAGGTCTTCATGCATTGGTCATTGGAGAGGCAAGCTATTGATGAGGATTTGGGGAAATAAAAGGAAGATGAGAGAGAGAGAGGGTGGCCGGTTGGCTATTCGGCCAAGTGAGAGAGAGAGAGAGAGAGAGAGAGAGAGAGAGAGAGAGAGAGAGAGAGAGAGTGAGGCTAAGAGAAGAGAAGCCGAGAGGGAGGAGGAGTCGCCTGTCCCCACCACACGCCGCCCGTTCGTCCGCCGTGTGCCATCGTTCTCCTGGTCTAGAGGCAAGTTGGGATCCGTTTTCTACTCTTGCATGTGTGTGTTGCATGTATTTTTGGAGTAGTGTCGAATTTTGGGTGATTAGGAGGGAGAAACCGAAGCTAGAATGACTTGCTCTTGAGTGATGTTGCTGTTTTCGTGAGATCCGCCTGACCCAGAATCTTGTGAGAGCTTGCATGCATGTTTTGAGTTCTATTTTGACTTTGATTCCTTCATGAAAGTTGTAGCCAACATCTTAATCTATAACATAATAAAATTTGGGACAAAATGGTGGATGATTAATGTGTTAAATGCTCACCCTACGAAGACACCAGATCTGGAACGATTTCACTGACCTTTCGGTGGATTTGTGGTTGCATGTTGATTTTTACTAAGAATATCTTTTCGAATTCTGCATAAAACTTGTAGAGAACATCTTAAGGACCAATATAGTCAAATTTGAAGTAAAATGAACAAGTTTAGCCTAGTGAATCGACTTACTCTTTAAGATGGTAAATCTGGAGATGTAGTACAGGATACCCGAGACTTCATGGACCCATGTGACGACTATAATCTAGAAATTTGACTTAGATCCCTTCATCAAAGTTGTCGGCGACCTGTTGAAGTAAAATATATCCAAATTTCAGAGGAAACAAAGAAGAATAGATGGGTGAAAACTCAGTATTTCGGACAAACATACACTTGACGTTTCGGTGATAAATCCAGAAAAATATACTTTAGTGTCTTCATGAAAAATCTACTTTAGTGTCTCGGCTATAACCTGTTAAAATTTCATAATTTTCGGAGGTCGTTTGTATATTTTAATCAAATTATTTCAGAAACTGTGCATTCTGTTTCTATCCGAAAGTGCATGCTGTTTTTTGTGTCAATTGTACCTTCTTGTGTGGAACTCTATTGGGCGTGTGCTTTTAATGAAATTGCTATCTTATTGTCTTTTCTATCACATGTCTTAATTCATGATTTTTTAGAAGCATATGGATATTTAATTTAAATATTTTCTAAAAATGGTACTTGCTGGAATTTTGTATGGATTGGATGATGGTGTCTTGATGCATGCATGATAATGAATTGAGATGCATGTATGAATCAAAGGATGAAAGTGATCTTGTCTGCCATTATATTGTGCGCCATGCTGAGTTGAGGCATGAATTGGTAAATATGAACAATGATGAATGAGGAAAATGTTTGAGGCAGATGATAATGCCTTGGGAGGATCATGATGCCCGCAATGTGGGGTGCCAGATGCCCAGAATGTACTATTTTCTCAATTCCAATAAAATGCAACTGGATCTAGTATGAGTTGTCGATCAGAACATATATGGATAGAACTTATTTCTTTATTTTCCGATCGCCTGGAAGGGACAAAAGAAACATCTTGTTCTTTCTTCAACAATTTCTGATCTCTAGCTGAGGAAGAGTTACGGGGCGTAAAACAAAAAAAAAAAAAATAGAGATACATGGCTGGATGGCCTCGGGAGTTTCAAGATGCCCGGAATGGTTTGGTGCCGGAAGCCTCGGAGGTTACCCGAGGGGATGTCTCGTGATGCCAGTTGGGATGCGAGATGCCCGGAATGTGGGGGTTCCGGATGCCCAAAGTGGCCTTGAATGCCTGAATGCCGAAGGTTTTTCTCGGGATGCCAGGATGGGGTGCTAGTGTAAAGTATGGGATGGAATTGATGATCCCGAGTAAGAGTGATGTGGTGATCAAATTGAAAGTTAAAAGTGGAAATTGAATCATGCATATATGATATGATATGATGGTGATCACTTATGGCATGATGATATGCATATATGATATGATATGATGATGATCACTTATGGCATGATGATATGCATATATGATATGATATGATGGTGATCACTTATGGCATGATGATATGCATATATGATATGATATGATGATGATCACTTATGGCATAATGATATGCATATATGATATGATGATGATCACTTATGGCATGATGATATGCATATATGATATGATATGATGATGATGATATGTCTATGACATAATGATGATGGCATGTGTATGATATGATGACGACCTATGATATGATGATATATGTGTATGACATGATGACGATAACCTATCACATGATGGCATGTATGTGTTATGATTGTGATGAAGATTTATTATGGTATATGTATGGCTTCAAGGTAAGTAATGCCTGGAATGCATGTATGACATGTATTATGCTATGATTGTATTGTGTGATGCTTTGAGTGGTTATTGGATCTTTTACCTGCTGAGTGGCTGTACTCACCCCTTTGGGGACCAACATTTCAGATTAGTAGGATGCCGCTCCCTGCTGTCAGGCGGGGCGTGTTTTATGGCCTACCTTCCGATGTAGAGGTCCAGTGCGAGGACTTTGACAGTCCCTCCATTCCCAGACTGACGTATATTCGAGTACGCTGTTTAGTTATGTACAATGTGGGCCTGGCTGGGGGCCTTGTTATCCAGGAGTTCATATCCGTCCATGTTCGCCGAGCCGGAGTGATGCGTGGGATGTTGCCACCGCCACCGCCTGATGCATCGAGATGGGTGTGAGGGCCCGTACGTGACAAGTAGGAGCGGAAACTTTTTGCGATTGTTAGCCGACACTAGTAATGGGGGATCTTGCACGTGAGTCGTAGTGGGTCGACTTGTTTTTTTTTGGGATTTAGGCCGAGTGTGGCTTCATGTCTTGGCATTTCTTTTGATGTACCGACCGAAGGAAACCCATCTTGAAAATATGTAAATAAAGTGTCATGGCTTTGTCTTTTATTATGATGATTAGTGGCGTGCAATTGTATCATGGTTGATGGAGGGGGAGATAGCAATGTTATATTTGCTTCCGCTAAATGAGTCGCGCTGGGACCGTTTTCAAAAAAAAAAATGTGGGTATGATTTATGACACTTCTTCTAAGAGATGTAATCAGGTGCAATGTTTGGTGCCTGTGGCGACCTAAGAGGGGTTTAGGGTGCCACACGAATCACTACCCAAAATTATCACTCAATTTCTTGACTATTCCAGTCGCCAAGACTATTATGATCAATGTTCATCAAGCAACTGTCACAACTAATAAGCGATCCGACCATCCCCCAAATACTGATCAAAAGCCATTTTCGTCAACCGTGCCGGTCAAGCAGCAAAGCGGCAATAAGGAAACATACAGTATCTGAAGGTCAATGAGAACAATCCAAAGCACCTTCTCATTAAAATTTATGACTCCAGCCTTCTCCAATTTGTGCGGCGTTTATATGAGCCAGCACGGTGTTTTTGGCATGGCACATAACACAAATGGCCAGTAACATCAACGGCGTTACTCCCTCCAAAACATGACACGTCACACGTTCAATCTTCATGAATATGTAATGGCAAGAGTATCCAACAACTGCACGAGTGTTTATTATGAGTTTTTTTTGTTAATTTTTTAATAATAACATAAAGGAAATCGGATCGAGTCAAAGTGTCCAGTCCAATTGAGCTAACGCTGACACTATCGTCCGAGTTTTTAAGCCCACAAATGCTTTTCTTGGCCCAATCTATTCAATCCTCACCCACTTAACACCTAGCCTTATCTCATTTTAATTATTTCCTATACCTTGTTTCTTCAAAAAAACCCCTCTCCTCGCAAAGCTTGCAATCTCACATCAAATTTTTAAGTAACAAAGAAAATAAAGTGGGAAGGGACATGCTCGGCCCGATGTTGTTAATAGCGACGAAGACGGGCTAAGCCTAGCTAAGCTGACGTGGACCCTACCGGTCCGAGTTTTTAAGCTCAAAAGTGCTTTTCTCAGCCCAATCTATTCAATCGTGACCCACTAAAACATAGGCTTACCTCATTTTTATTAGTTCCTAGATCTCGTTTCGCAACCCCTCTCCTCTCGCCTAAACCCCGCAATCTCGCACTCAATTTCTATAGAACGGAGAAAATAAAGTGCAGAAGAGACATACTTGGCCACATGCTGTTGATAGCGACAAAGACAGCCATGCATTCGCTCGCTCTCTCGTTCCGCCGCATTTTCATCAAAACTCGATTAATCCTCGCCTTCAACGATCTCCACCTCGACTCCATTTTCGTCTCAAAGATATTAATGAGAAGGTCCGTTGATTTCTACAATTAACCTTCGAAGACTGTACGCGTCCATGTTGCGGCTTTGCGCTTGACCGTCACGGTCGACGGCAATTGCTTTTAATCGCACGGTGGGATGGTAGAATCCCTTAGTAATCTTGGCAGCTACCTCGATGATGATTGACCATATTAGTCTTAGTGACATCCAAAGCCACATCTTAACTAAAGCGAGCCCACCAACCGTGAATGGGGCAAGCCCAACCATCGTATTTTTACCGACAAGTGGGTTGGAAGATTCGAGTGTGGGAACAAATCCCTACTTAGGTTATTTCAATGCGGGTCATCAAATCGGGTCAAGAGAATTGGGTTTAGGGATGAATCCCTACCCAAATTTATTGCTCGATTCCTGCCTATTCCAGCCGCCAAGACTATTATGGTCAATGTTCATCGTGCAACCGTCAAGACTAATAAGGGATCCGACCATCCCACAAATACTGATCAAAAGCCATTTTCGTCAACCGTGCCGGTCAAGCAAAAAGCGGCAATAAGGAAACATACAGTTTTCGAAGGTCAATGAGAACAATCCAAAGCACCTTCTCATTAAAATTTATGACTCCAGCCTTCTCCAATTTGTACGGCGTTTATATGAGCCAGCACGGTGTTTTTGGCATGGCACATAACACAAATGGCAAGAACATCAACGGCGTTATTCCCTCCAAAACATGACACGTCACACGTTCAATCTTCATGAATATGTAATGGCAAGAGTATCCAACAACTACACGAATGTTTATTATGAGTTTTTTTTTGTTAATTTTTTAATAATAACATAAAGGAAATCGGATCGAGTCAAAGTGTCCAGTCCATTTTAAGCTAACGCGGACCCTATCAGTCCGAGTTTTTAAGCCCACAACTACTTTTCTTGGCCCAATCTATTCAATCATCACCCCCTTAACACCTAGCTTTATCTCATTTTAATTATTTCCTATACATTGTTTCTTCAAAAAACCCCTCTCCTCCCAAAGCTTGCAATCTCACATCAAATTTTTAAGTAACAAAGAAAATGAAGTGGGAAGCGACATGCTCGGCCCGATGTTGTTAATAGCGACGAAGACGGGATAAGCCTAGCTAAGCTAATGTGGACCCTACTGGTTCGAGTTTTTAATCTCAAAAGTGCTTTTCTCAGCCCAATCTATTCAATCGTGACCCACTAACACATAGGCTTACCTCATTTTTATTAGTTCCTAGATCTCGTTTCTGCAACCCCTCTCCTACGCCTAAACCCTGCAATCTCGCACTCAATTTCTGTAGAACGGAGAAAATAAAGTGCAGAAGAGACATACTTGGCCAGATGATGTTGATAGCGACAAAGACAGCCATGCAATTCGCTCGCTCTCTCGTTCTAGTCGCATTTTCATCAAAACTCGATTAATCCTCGCCTTAACGATCTCCACCTCGACTCCATTTTTGTCTCAAAGATATTAATGAGAAGGTCCGTTGGATTTCTACAATTAACCTTCTGAAGACTGTACGCGTCCATGTTGCGGCTTTGCTGCTTGACCGTCACGGTCGACGGCAATTGCTTTTAATCAGTATTGGTGGGATGGTAGAATCCCTTAGTAGTCTTGGCAGCTACCTAATGATGATTGACCATATTAGTCTTGGTGACATCCAAAGCTACATCTAAACTAAAGCTAGCCCACCAACCGTGAATGGGGCAAGCCCAACCATCGTATTTTTACTGCACAAGTGGGTTGGAAGATTCGAGTATGGGAACAAATCCCTACTTAGGTTATTTCAATGCGGGTCATCAAATCGGGTCAAGAGAATTGGGTTTAGGGATGAATCCCTACCCAAATTTATTGCTCGATTTCCTGCCTATTCCAGTCGCCAAGACTATTATGGTCAATGTTCATCAGGCAACTATCAAGACTAATAAGGGCTCCAACCATCCCACAAATACTTATCAAAAGCAATTTTCATCGTTCGTGCCAGTCAAGCAACAAAGCAGCAACAAGGAAACATATAGTCTTCAGAAGGTCAATGAGAACAATCTGAACGACCTTGTCATTAATAATTATGACTCCAGCCTTCTCCAATATGTGCGGCGTGTATAGGAGCCAGCATGGTGTTTCTAGCATGGCACATAACACAAATGGCCAGCAACGTCAATGACGTTACTCCCTCCCTAAACATGTCACGTCACACGTTCGATCTTCATGAATATGTAATTGCAAGTGTATCCAATAACTACACCAGTGTTTATTATGAGGCTTTTTTGTTAATTTTTTTAATAATAACATAAAGGAAATCAAATCCAGTCAAAGTGTCTTGTCCAGCTAAGCTGACACCGACGTTATCGGTCTGAGTTTTTGAGCGCATAGCTGCTTTTCTTGGCCCAATCTATTCAATCCTCACCCACTTAAGACCTAGGCTTATCTAATTTTATTTATTTCCTATACCTTGTTTCTTCAGAAAACCCCTCTCCTCCCAAAGCTTACAATCTCACATCCAATTTTTGAGTAACAAAGAAAATAAAGTGGCAAGGGACATGCTCAGCTCAATGTTGTTAATAGCAACGAAGACGGGCTAAGCCTAGCTAAGCGGACGTGGAACCTACCGGTCTGAGTTTTTAAGCTCAAAAGTGCTTTTTTCAGCCCAATCTATACAATCGTGACCCACTAACACAGAGCATTACCTCATTTTTATTATTTCCTAGATCTCGTTTCTACAACCCCTCTCCTCCGCCTAAACTCTGCAATCTCGCACTCAATTTCTGAGGAAGGGAGAAAATAAAGTTGAGAAGATACATACTTAGCCAGATGCTGTTGATAGCGACAAAGACAGCCGTGCAATTCCCTCCCTCTCCCGTTCCAGCCGCATTTTCATCAAAACTCGATTCATCCCCGCCTTCAATGATCTCCACCTCAACTCCATTTTCATCTCGAAGATATGAATGTGAAGGTCGGTTAGATTTCTCTAATTAACCTTCTGAAGACTGTATGCATCCTTGTTGCCGCTTTGCTTGACTATCACGATCGATGGCAATTGGTTTTAATCAGTATTCATGGGATGGTAGTATCCCTTATTAGTCTTGGCAGCTACCTGATGATGATTGACCATATTAGTCTTGGCGACATCCCAAGCCACATTTAAACTAATGCGAGCCCAACAACCATGAATGGGGCGAGCCCAACCATCGCATTTTACCAGCCAAGCAGGTTGGAAGATCCGGTATGCGAACAAATCCCTACTTAGGTTATTTCAATGCGGGTCAACAAATCGGGTCAAGAGAATTGTGTTTAGGGACGAATCCCTACCCAAATATGTCACTCGATTTCCTACTTATTCAAGTCGCCAAGACTATTATGGTCAATGTTCATCAGGCAACTGTCAAGACTAATAAGGGATCCGACCATCCCACAAATACTGATCAAAAGCAATTGTCGTCGACCGTGCCGGTCAAGCAGCAAAGCGACAAGAAGGAAACATATAGTCTTCAGAAGGTCAATGAGAACAATCCGAAGGACCTTCTCATTAATATTTATGACTCCAGCCTTCTCCAATATGTGCGGGGTGTATATGTGTGGCACCCCTCGATGGTCCCCGATCCGTTAGGGTCGCCACAGTTCGCTTACCTTTCACTTTCCCTATTAACATGTCACTCTAATACCATTTCAATTGCAGCGGGTCCATACAACCATGAGGGTTTACACTTTTTTTTTATAGGTCCCTTGCGCAATTCATATACGGAAGCACATCTAGCAAACTCCCTTCCCGATATTTAGAAAATGATGCACACCTACTAAACATTTTATAAGTTAAAGCCGTACACTTTTATTTACATAAAGCAGATGGACATCTTTAGCCGGTACATCGAAATGCCATAGTTTCCTATACATGGCTATACTTCAAAAAGATGACCGACATCCCCTCCAACAGTCGTACACTTAAAGTCCATCGATCAGTGTCGGCGTCTAAAAACTCCTTCCTTTGCTATCCTCCTCCCCACGATCATATCCAATCACTCGATCCGTCTACTAGTAGTAGTGGTAGCAGAGGCATCTTATCTAGTCTGAAATGTTGGTCCCCAAAAGGGGTGAGTACAGCCACTCAGTAGGTAAAGGACTAATAAACCACTCAATACATCATGTCATGCAATCATCACAATCATAGCATCACATGTCATACAAGCATCCATGCACAACATACCATGGCATCATGCACACGTCATCATACCTCAAGTACCATCATCATCATATAGAGATACCATCATGTCATACACTTACCATCATCATGTCACATATGGCATCATCCTTACCATGCATCCATGCGTATAACATCATCATCATATCACCATATCACATATACCGTCATCATTACCATGCATCCATGCATGTAACATCATCATCATATCACATGTACCATCATCATTACCATGTATCCATGCACATCTCATCATCATATCACATGTACCATCATCATTACCAAGTATCCATGCACATCTCATCATCATCTCACATTTACCATCATCATTACCATGCATCCATGCACATCTCATCGTATCATGCATATATCATCATGCATAATTCAATTTCAATTTCATTTTGGGCCGTCATATTTCTCTTTCCCGGGACCAATATTTGCATCCCATATTCATCACTCGCGCCCAATCCTGGCATTGCGAGAAACCTCCGGGCATGTATCCAAAATACAACCGGGCATCCGGCACCCCTACATTATGGGCATCTTATATCCTAACTGGCATTACGAGGAACCTTCGGGCATGTATTCAAAATACAACTGGGCATCCAAAGGGCATCGACTCATTCGAACCTATGGGCATCTCGCATCGCACCTGGCATCACGAGAAATCTCCGGGGCTCGCCATGAAAATGGTTACCCCTACCCTCCGGGCATGCATCATAATACAACCCCTCACCCTAATGGAAATGATGATGACAAGATGTATACTCATTTTAAACCTAGAATGGGTGTTGCAAAGTGAATATCCGGCTAAAGGGACAGATTTGTTTCACTCGAAGGAACACAAGTGACTTTACTCTAAGTTGCTAAAGTGGTGGCTGATCAACCCAAGAAGTGTGGACTTTGATTTCCTTTATTCTCCGAATGTTAAGCTGCAAGAGAAATTCACTCTACTTCAACTTGAACGGTTTTGTTCGAGACTACGAGGCTCATCCCGAACTTACCGCATACTTCTATTCTAATCTAAGTTTCTTGGAAGCGGATAGATTCTCCTTCGTTGTTCGAGACTAGAACTATGTAGTTGACATGCACATATTGGCTGATGTGATTAGAGTAGAAAGAGGGGAATTCCAATCAATTAGTGTGTCTATTGGACGTGCGATGGTAGATCTTGTTTGTGATTGAATGGTGGAAGGACGAATTTGATACTTGAGGATGAATGCTTCAAATATTTTGCTTCACAAGATTGTGATCAATTTCCTTAGACCCAAATCAACTTCGAAGACTAATGTCTCAAACTTAGAAGCAAAGCTGATATATGCTATCAACGCTAGCAAAAAGTTCTATTTACCATACACTATCATGTTTCACATGTACAGAACGATGGTGAAAGATAAAGGCCAACTTCCTTACTTAGTGCTTGTCACTAAGTTATTCAGACAATTGAATATTCAGCCTCCCAAGATTCTCTATGTACGAACTTGTGATCAAATGGCGGTAGGACTGAAAATGGTTTCTAAAATGCGTCTGAAGGAACTGAACAAAGCTTTGGAGCGATTTAAGTAGAAAATCCCTGTCAAGACTCACCAAGTCTCTGTGGCTACAAAACGGAAAGGGAAGGAGACCATGATAATTCCATCCAAGAGAAGAAGAGCACTCATCTTGAAGGATGAAGAAAATGAGGAAGACGTTACCATTTCCGCTATTGCATTAAGAAGCTTACAATGTTCTATTCCAGAGACAGAGGGAAGAAAGGATCAAGACAAAGAAGAGTCAAAGCAAAGGAATAGAGAGAGAGAATCAATTAGCAAAGAAGCAGAGGAAGAAAGGACTGCAGAAGAAGAAAATGGCAGAGGTGAACAAGAAACAAAGCATGAAGAATACTTCTCTCCGCCCGAAGGCATTGAAACAGGGGGAGCTGCTGAGAAAAGAGGTACCTCTTCAACTGTTTTTACTAGTGAAGATGTTAGCCGTTCACCTTCAGATCTAGAAGATGTATATGCCTCTCAATTCCCTGAGGAATATCATGAGGTTTCATCGCCAAATTTGGGTGCTCATGCTGAAATGCCATCATCTGCCAATACACCTCAAACTGATCATGCAGAGGCCAGCACTCGGACAGATAACTCAGCACACTTTTGAAGACTGCTTGATATTCTTATGGAGATGCGAGGCAATATTTATGCCCTAGGATGCAAAGTTCAGAATATGCAGAATACTAGTCAAGCTTCTTCAATTTCCATGCATGACCAAATTCAGGCCCTTGCTCTTCAAGTTCAAGCAAATGTCAAGGGTGAAGACGTGGCTCAACTGAAGGAAGACTTGAAAAAGCTGGAAGACACTGTCAAGCCGATGAGAGATTTCCAGCTTATTTGAGTTCCAAGACAATCCTAATTTCACTCTCTTTTCGTCTCTACCTTTTTCATGCTGACAAAAATGGGGAAATGTTGCAGATTTTGAGATTTTGATATGACTTTTTGACCAACTTTACTTTTGTTTGGGTATGGTTGTGAATGGTTTGGATTTGAATTGTTTGATCATTTAATGTTTGCAGTTTCTTGAGCACTTTGTTGGTATTCATGGCAAATATAGTTGTTTTAATGTTTTAACAGGACTAACTTATATCTTGTAGATGCATATATGTTTTTTACTATCTTTACTAAACCAATTATCTTTTGTGAGATATCAATGTTTGCTTGAGTATTGTCTTACGGTCAAAAATATCCAAATCGTAGGAAAGTTTTGTCACCATCAAAAAGGGGAAGATTGTTGGAGAAAACTTCCTTGCGTGTTTTAAAGCCTGACAAAACGATTCCATCAGTCTAGTCGAAGACTTTGGGACTTTTCGTCAAAGTCTAAAGACCGCCGAATCGCCGACTCAAGATTCAAAATCTATCCTCATTGACAGTTTCTAGACCGTCAAAAAGTCTTATCTAGATTTAAATATTTCTTTAAGGATTTGATTCGATCGTCTAAAGAAGATCTTTCAGCTAGATATAGCATCTCGGAATCCTTATTTATCTTGTTTTTTATTTGGGTATTTTAGATCCATTGATTGGTGAAGTGTACTTGGAAGGTTCTACTTATGGAAACTTAGATCCTAATTGTATGGGCGAGTAGGATTGGTGGGCTATCATCATATTCCTTAAATAACTCGAAATCTCTCTAATTGATTCTATCTAATGGGTAGATTGGAAGAGCTCATTTGGAATGTGCCAACGGTTATGAAGGCACGAAGGAGTATATAAGGAAGATGTTCTAGTTATTCAAGAGTGTGTGCGATAGAAAAATTCCAAAGTCTGAAGCTCCTCGTTCTTTGCTGATTCAATTGTTGAGCGTAAACTTGTACTCAAAAGAGAGTTTATACACCTGTGAGACCTTGAGGAAGTGTAGCAGAGTCTCTACACTCTAACGACTCTTTTGATTCATAATGAAATCCAATGGTGGGCTGTCAATGCGGAAGAGTAGACGTAGGCTTGGATTAAGCCGAACCACTATAATCATTGTGTTCTTATTCTCTTCCCTAAACTCTTTTATTTAGTTCGTAACTTTATTTAATTGTTAAAGTCTCTTCTCTTTTAAATTCTGCTATTAAAACGTGACTCAGGTTAAAAGTAAAAGTTTTTCAATATACTTTGCAAAAGTTTGTTTTCGCACCTATTTACTCCCTCTAGGTGCTCGTACTAGCATTTACAACAACATTCATCGCTCTTATATCAACATCATTGAGCTATTTAAGGTGGACATTGGTACTTTAACAGTCAACAATTACTATTGGAATTAACGGTGGCATGTGGGCCATAAGCTGTAATAAAGAGAGGAGGGCATAATAGTCACCGTCACTTTGGGATGAATGTGGCAATTTAGCATTTATTTTTCGTCTTATTTACTTTGAGTTAAGAATGGCCTCATAAGTTCATTCACAAATCAAGTAAAATATCTTTGCAGATGCCATGCATCCACTGATCTTTGCTTCTTGTGTAATGATAACATAAGGAAATGCAATACATATTGAGATCTTATACTAGTATGATGTATCAACACTTTAGGAACTCATTTTTTGAGAAAATAAGTTGAGATTGATAAATAGTGATTGGCTTATTTAAAATTCCCAAAGGAAACCATTACACAAATATCATTTTGATTTTTGTGAAAAAAAATTCATCCAATAATTATTAAATAACTTTTATGGTAGCTATGAATAACTCTTAAATTATTTATAAGTTTTATGGCAAATTTTTTGCGATTAGAGTATCCAGTTGTCATTCCACTACATCCCACGGAGAGGGAAAGAGAACTAGCATAACGAAGTCGTCTTGTGCCTGTAAGCATTTGCTACCTACGCATTTAGTGTCGATTTGGATTTAGGTAACCTTTTTTAAGGTAATTTGCATATCCAATTTGCTTAAGATTCCAATCTTCAATCAAACAGAATGAAAGCAGGAAATTTATAGTGAATTAAGGCCTCTGCCCTTGATCGGAAGGAAGTGTAATGTGAAAACGAAACTTTCATTATCTCGGCTTCGATGACTTATTAGAACACCTTTCTTACTTTAGCTCTAGAATGAGGTGAGGGTGAGTTGAGGCCTAAAATCAGGCTGAAAGGGATAGTTTTCCTAGTCAGAAAAATTGAGAACTACGATCATGAGTTTGAGAAAATTCAAGGGATCCGGCTCTCAAGTCCATGGTCTGGTGATCCAATGGGAATGCGATTTGCCATAAGGATAGGGAAGTCCGCCTTCTTTTTTCCTTTCATCGGAGTTATTTCACAAAAGGGGCAGATAAATTAGAATCTCTCGCAAAAACGGCAGGTAAATTATTAGTGATAGAATAAATGGGTTCTTCTTCTATCCTTTTTTTGTACTAAGCTAGTCTAAGCAAAGTAGTCATAGTTTTTAAATCGAGATATGTATTATTAATCGATATGTTAAATTTATTAATCACTAGTGATGATTGATTCGTATCATATGATTCAGTAATATAACTATATATATGTGTCATGGACATTTATAAATCCTATAAGCAGATTAGTAAGAATTATGATATTGGAAATAAAAATCTTATTTTTGAGTGAGAGTGATGATCCATATGCATAAGAATTTATAAATTTCAAATGAAAAGTACATTCAAATATAAATCACAAATAATGGTGAGTAATTTCATTTGTCATTGCATTATTTTGGAGACCTACCCTCGGGGTCCTTGGAACCTCAGGGATAAATTTTGACGTATTTGCTCATAAGATGGTCCAAATTGGTATCCCATCAATTATGGGCGTAGTCTCTCCCAAGACCGCACCTCGCCTAACACAGGACTTCTTTTAAATTCAACTTAAATATTCTCTAGAAGTTACCACTAGCCATTGTTGAGGGTAAGTCAAAACCCAATTATTTTTTGTCGAAAAAGAATTTTTATTTATTTATATGTGTTGGGAATATCGGATTCCCAAAAACCGGATTCGACACTAAATCAAACCCCTAAAACAAATGCGGAAGACAAACCCGGGAAATTCACATGTATCACCGATCCTAAAGCACACCACGGAATTAAGCGTACCTTATTAGTCATAGATTAAACACCGACGCCAATAAGAGGAAGAGAAACCAATCCTATTCGATCCGATGACGTCAATTGGCCTTGAAGGGAAGACGTCGTCGCCTCTTGCGCACTGTTTTTATTTTGGAGGGAGAAAGAAAGAGGAATGTACGTTAATGCCAACGGTTGTGTTCCTCCATCTCTCTTTCTCCTTTTATACGTCCCTCCAACAGAAAGGAACATACCCCTTCATCCATGGGCCCTAATCTTGTGGGCCGGGCTTTTAGGCCAAACATGGGCAGACGGGCCAACTTAGGCCCATCACATAAAAATCATCATCATCTCCCACTCGCACATGGTGGGCCGGACATGATTTTCTTTACCTCTCTTTAACATTCATACTGGTGAATAATCCGTGCGACCAGCATACTTTGAGAGCTCGTTGCCATACATCTGTTAGGAATATACAACAGTTCATAATGGGCATCACACTTCGAGTAGATTTATTATGCAGTACCCTAGATCGACCGATCACATTTATATCTCTCTTGATCTCTTTGAAACAATGATATATATATATATATTGTATTCACAATTATGATTATCCCAAAAACAGTCATAATTGGTTAACCAGTGATTACAAAACTACAATGTGATTCTCCAAATTCGTTCTTCTTCTTCCCTTCAAACTCTCAATTTCAATTTAGCTTGCTTTTCTAGAAATGTCCCATTAGATCGAATCAACTCATGACCATTGGCAACATCCTAAGATAGCAAACACTAAATAGAAATCTTGAGAATAAGTAAAAGTCATGAGGGCACTAAAATTGAGGAACTCTTTTCCTCAAGAGTCTCACACGACATAAAAGTTGAGATCAAAACTTTTGCCACTCTTATTGGTCGTTTCATGCATACGTAGTATGAAATACGTATTACGGTATTAACTCATTTCCCATGGAGCGTATGTCTACACCTTCAATACCGTATAGATGATAGTTTAGAATACCCAATGTCTAACTTGAGTTCACGTATCTATTCATTCACAAAATTCATCAGAACTCACATCTAGCATCATAGACAGATAAAGTAAAATATGTGGGTTATTTTACTTTCGGACATAGTAAGTATTATGTCCTCATCTTAACACTCAGTTAAGGCGACATATGTATTTTCAGCTTGAGCTCGATTATCACCAAGATAATAAGCTTAAAAACAGTCTCATTTCTATATATCACACAGTAAATAGATGCGATTACTTGTGTGAGTGGGCTAATCTTATATCTGTCCGACATACTTTCTCAACTTAAAGTAATGCACTAAGCATTAAGATGCATAAAGATCAAACAAAGATTCATAGGCATTAATGATGAAAGAACACAAATTCATCAAATGTGAACACTTCAGGGAAATTATAATCCAGTACATTAGACTCTACGCAATCCTAGAGATTTCATATGGCCACAAAACACATCTCTAGGTATTTGGCTTTGTCATAGGATCTGCTACCATTATATGCGTAATATGTACCGTAAGTTCACATTTTCGTGCAATCATATCTTTGACAAAAATTATACTTGGTATCTATATGTTTGGTCTTGCCATGATATTCTGGATCTTTGGTGTATGCTATTGCTGCTTGGCTATTACAGTTAACTAACAATGAATGTTTAGCACTTCTAATAACACCTAAATGATCCAATAATCTCTTAAGCCAAACATCTTCTTATATTGCTGCTGATAATGCCACGAACACAACTTCTATCGTGGACAAGGCCAAACATATGGTGCCATTATTCGGTAAGAAAACAAAACCAGAAGTAGATTTCCTTTCATCTAAATCTCCTCCGTAAACAACATCATAATAGCCTTGGAGTCGCAGATCATTTCCATAATAACTCAGCGTATAATCAGCAGTTCCCTTTAGATACCTTAGTATTCTCTTAACGACTTTCCAATGTGCTGGATCTGGGTTAGATTGGTATCTACTCACCATTCCAACTGCAAAACATATGTCAGGTCTTGTACATATCATAGCGTACATCAAGCTCCCAACAGCACTAGTATAAGGAACATGTTCATTTGTTCATTCTCTTGTGGAATCCTTGGACACGATCTGTGGCTCAATCCTTTACCTTTTGCAATATGAGTGTCTATGGGATTCGAATCCTACATACGAAATCGTTCAAGAACCTTATTGTATATGTTTCTTGCAAAAGAGATAACGATCTCTTCGAACGATCTCTTGAAATCTTAACTCCAAGAATGTATGCAGCCTTACCCATATCATTCATCTTAAAGTGGGAAGATAACCAAGTCTTGACAGTATTAACAAACTCCATATTGCTTCTGGCAATTTAGTATATCATCAACATATAATGATATGATCACAAATTGATAATTGGATCTTTCGATATATACACAATGATCATCATCTATTATTGTAAAATCATATGCCATTATGGCATTATGAAAACGTATATACCATTGTCTTTGACGACCGTTTAAGGCCATATATCGACCTCAAAAGTTGACATACCTTTTCTTCTTGGCCTTTTAATGAAACCAGCAGATTGTTCCATATATATTTCTTCCTCTAATTCTCCATTGAGGACAGCAGTCTTTACATCCATTGGATGTAACTCAAGATCCATACTAGCCACTATTGCCAGAATTATGCGAATCGAGGTAAATCTCACTATAGGAGAAAATGTTTCTTCATAATCAATTCATTCCCGTTGATTATACCCCTTCGCCACAAGGCAGGCCTTATGCCTTTCTATCGAGCCATCATATTTTTGCTTTATTTTGAGAACCCACTTGCTCCCAATAGCTTTGCGACCTTTTGGAAGATCAACCAGTTCCTAAACTTGGTTTGACTTCATTGACTCCATTTCCTCTTCTATTGCATGAATCAATTTTTCCTTACTAGGGTAATTTAGAGCCTCATTAATATTTCTTGGCCCATCCTCATCTTGCGGAGCAATCATAAAAGTTCCCCTTCAATGTCAAAACGTCAACGGGGAATACTTTGGCGACTTGTTCGCCGTATGGGATATTGTACACTTTGCACATCATTCCCTATTATGCTCCCACTAGGATTAGATAATGATAACGTTGTCTCATCGTGTGGTTGCAATTGAGAATGTGTTTAATTCAATTCATCACTTCTCATATTACTCCCACTTGGACAAACTCTACTAATATCATTATCTTGATCCAAGGATTCAAACAGGGGTAATCTTTCCTTATTTCGCCCTTCTTAGGAAATTCATCCTCTAAGAATGTGACATCTTGTGATTCAAATTCAGTTATACTCCCACTTTCCTGCTCACCTATGAACACATACCTTGTCAAGTGTTCGGAGTATCTCATGAAAATATTCTTCTTTCCTCTGGGACCCAATTTCCCAAACTTGTGAGAGGACTCATGAGTATAGGCAGCACAAACCCACGGCTTAAGAAAAACTTAAGTCCGATTTTCTACCTGTCCATAACTCATATGGAGTGGAAGTAACTGATTTGGAAGGCACCCGGTTAAGTATATAGGCAGTAGTTAACAACGCATCACTCCAAAAAGTAATAGGTAAGTTAGCATGCGCCATCATAGACCTAACCATTTCCAGTAGGATTATGTTTCTTCTCTCTGCAACACCATCTTGTTGAGGAGTATATGGAATAGACAACTGTCTTTCTATTCCTTTTTCACCACATAATTTTTTGAACTCATCATATAGATATTCTCGACCTCGATCGGATCTTAATATTTTTATTTTCTTGTCTAATTGATTTTCTTCCAAGTTCATAAACCTTTTGAAACAACTTAATGCTTCATATTTATGAGAAACCAAATAGACATATCCGAATCGAATATAATCATCTATAAAAATGATGAAATAAATAGCCTCATGCCTTCCTCTCACATTCATTGCACCACGACGTCAGAATGGATTAAATGCAGAGGAAATTCAGCTCTTTTTACTTTTTCCAAATGGTTTCCTTGTCGTTTTCCCTACTAGGCAATGCTCACATATGGGCAAATTGCCTTTTCAATGTTGTCCAACAAGCCCTCTTTGGCCAGTCTATTCATACGTTGTTGGCCAATATGATCAAGTCTAGCATGCCACACATTCACATCATTATCAAATGAATTAGGAGATGTGAGAAGGGAATAACAAACATTTGCATTAACATAGTCAATAACTAATACAATGAAACCATTCAGAAAATGACCACAAGCGTAGTAGTTTGTATCCGAATACAAATCTACACCTCTATTATGGAAGTTCATATAAAAATCAAGCTTAACCAACACCAAAACAGACACTAAATTTCGACGAATCTCCGGAGCATATAGAACATCATGTAGGAACAAGGTGCGTCCACCACGCATGTTCAATTGGCAGGTGCCAATCCCTTTAACTTCATCTCTAGAGTTATATCCTACATAGATCCACTTAGTTCCAGTTGGTACTCGTCAGAATTCCACGAAGGATTCTCTATCCTTTGCTACATGGTCTGTCGCTCTTGAATCTACAGTCCACAAAGAATTGGATTCGCCAATAATACAGAACTTGACACATAAGCAAAGTTCTCAAATATTCAAGAGGTGTTTACATTTTTCGGCTCACAACAGTTATGAGCATGGTGACATTTCTTGTCACAATTGTAATACCTCAAACTTGACATTTTCTTCACTTGAGGACGTTTTCCTCTCTTGTGTTGGTTAACTCTTAATTTCTTGCAAGTAAGGACTTGATCCTTTGCATTCCCACATATTGAACTAATCAATACGCTTGCGCTTAGAGCTCAAAGCTCTTTTTGAGCTAGAACCAGCATTGCAAACATCTATTTTCGGCTCAAATGCCGTTATGTGGTCCTCTACTAGCTCAAGGTGGCACACGGCATCCTCAAGATCTTCAATAACATGGTCAACAGCTTCTAATGCTTCTTGCTTTTCCAACACATATTGAATCTTCATATTCAATATTTCACAATTGTTGTCGTTCATCTCAGCAATTATGTTTTTAGATGCTAAAACCATCGATCTGAACACAGCAGACATATATGCAAGAATAATTAATGCCTATCATTTATGCATCCAGTTTGCAATGCACCCATCATATCAATGAACAATTTCAAGTGAGGTTAAAGAATCAAAAGGTCACTATGATTCCAATTATCCTCCAAAATCATAACTTTAAACTATTATTAATATAATTGTCTTATGCAAAAATAAATTCTATGAAGTTACAAAAACTTCTATGAACTACCAACAGCAGTCAACAATAATAGAAAGCAAATAATATTTGACATCAAATAGAATAATAATGCTTTCACATAATACAACTATCCATTACACTAAGCAATATATACAAGGAAAATATCAACATAGAAAGAGATATTCATACTCAAAAACATCTCAAACTAATCTAAGAAATAAATAGGGAATGTCCATTCTAATCTATCAGTCAAAATATCTTAGAAATTTGAAGGCACATTTGCCAACCATGGAAAAACTTTTGGAGAGCTTTCATGTCGCCTCCAAGGCGCATTGACTCTGCACCATGTGGCGCTCAATCTAAGGGTTGAAGTTTTGGTTAACTCAATCCTATAGTACTCCCTTACAAAAGCTACCACTAGCCTCCTATAATCCAGGACCACGTTGACCTCCCATAGGTGATCTAACACTGCTTGCCATTCAGGTGGAAGAGTGTTCATCAAAGCCGGCACCTTTTCAAAATCCGGCATAAGATAATCATTCTAGATGATTTCCTGTAACATTTGATTGACCCTGACCACGTGTGATACTAAATCACCGTCATGCCACCGATAATCGGCTAACTCTTTCATAAGCCTTTTAAGTCTCGTTCTTCCTTCGTCCGTTCTCGGGATTCAGTGTATCCATGCATAACGCATCATAGTTACTGCAACAAATGCATAACTAAAAATGGATCACTTATAATCCATAATATACATAAGGGAAAATACATAATTTTCCATGATTCATGGAACAAATGCAGAATTAAATATGGATTACCTATAATCCACACAGACATAATTGAAAAGAAACAAATTCCTTTTTTTTTTGTCAACAGTCGTTGGTCAAAGGTCAACGGTTGTCAACGGTTAACGGTGGGACCGGTCAGGTCAACGGGCGGCGGGTCGGACCGGTTGGATCGGTAGGACTGATCGGGCCAGTCGGGCCGGGTCAGACGAACCAACCCGGAACATGCCTCACACGTGCAAGCGACCGCCGGATCTCGGGTTGGGTCGAGTCGCCGGTCGTGCCGGGTCGCAGCGATGATGTCATCCCAGCGGTTACTGACCGTTGGGTGACGTCATGATGACATCATCATGTGTCGGTTCGCCGACCGGCACGTGCTAGTTCGTCGGCCGGTGGTGTCGCACACGTGCCAATTCACCGACTGGTGCGTGGGGCGCACGCGTTGGCCGAGCCAGCGCTTCAAGCGCGTGGCACCCACACATAGCGGCTTCTAGCCGAACGTGTGGGCGCGTCTGACGTCTCCCAGTGGCAGTCGACCTATCGACGGACTCGTCTCGAAGAACTCTTTCACCCTAGGCCATCAGGAATTGATTTCGACTTACAGAAACTCGAAAAAATTGATGAACAGTGCTTGGGTGTCGGTATTTTTCACCCCTATTAGTTTCAGCCAAATAATTCCGCAAAAAATTAATCAAAAATCATTCATAAACATGAAAGGGGTCTGGAAAACATGAACTTGGGCTCTGATACCAATGTTGGGAATATCGGATTCCCAAAAACCGGATTCGACTCTAAATCGAACCCCTAAAACGAATACGGAAGACAAGCCCAGGAAATTCACATGTATCACCGATCCTAAAGGACATCACGGAATTGAGCGTACCTTGTTAGCCACAGATTAAACACCGACGCCAATAAGAGGAAGAGAAACTGATCCCTGTTCGATCCGATGACGTCAATTGGCCTTGAAGGGAAGATGGCGTCGCCTCTTGCGCGTTTTTATTTTGGAGGGAGAGAGGGAGAGGAACGTATGTTAATGCCAACGGTTGTGTTCCTCCCTCTCTCTTTCTCCTTTTATACATTCCTCTAACAGAAGGAACGTACCCCTTCATCGATGGGCCCCGATCTTGTGGACCGGGCTTTTAGGCCCAACATGGGCGGACGGGCCAACTTAGGCCCATCACATAAAACCATCAATATGAAAGCTGATGCAGGACCAGCAACATCCAAAAGCAGGGGATCGTGACATAGCAAGGCCCAAAGGGCCGAAGGAGGAGAGAAAATCCAATTTGGCGGTAACTTCTTGTCCTTACACGCGCACGGCCTAGTCGGCTACTCCATTTGTAGCTCTTGGAAAAAATTTAAGACCCACGAAAGGTAAAGTCTTCAGCACCTCTTTGCACTTTGACCAAGGAGCACGTGCATCCTAGTTAAAGTCTTCTTCTCCTATTAAAGATTGTACCAAGCTTCCGCAATTTGAGTCTACCGAGACTGCTCCCATCTCCTTCTTCTTTATGTACTCCAAGGCTTCAACAAGAGCTAGGGTTTCGAGTTGAACCACGGAATACAAGCAAACTTACCCGGTGAAGCCATCGACAAGAGTACCAGGAGTCACGGACGATGCCGGTGGTGGCTCCTTCGTTGAGCCCTCAACCGACTAACCCATCTACATTTATCTTCATTTTTCCCTTCTCCAGCTACCCATCGAGGTAGGTCATCGTTCGCTGGTTTTCATGCGTGAGGATGGTGATAGACCTATTTCTCATAACTTTTATGCTGAAACTTGGCTAGATCTACAATGTTACAAGCATCCGGCCTATGTCCGCGAAATATGAAGTTATTTCGCCCCCTTCCAAATATGCCATAGGAGATTTGAAATCACTTCCACGGACAGTAAGTGAGTGTTTTTTCCTTAAAAAAGGCGCCAACGACTCTTCGATCGAGTAATCTCTTGTGTTCTTATCTCGATTTTGACTTCCGGGATGTACATGTGTGGTCCAAGGGCAGAGGAGGAAGATGTGCTCAATCTTTCCACCCTCGGCAAAGGTCGCATATAGGGGGCTTAAAATCTTTCTTTTCCACAAATTCTCCTTGGATGGGACAGCGTTTTGGCATACATTCCATATAAATATTTTAACTTTAAGGCTGCTCTTTATGTTCCATAAAGCATTCCATAGTTCTCTTGGTGCTTGATAGGAAGAGGTAGGGTGTTCATTTGCTGTCTTGGTTGTCATCCGTGTTGGAGAAAACTTCTTTATGTGTTTTAAAGCTGACAAAAGTTTTTCAGTCTATCTAAAGACTTGTAGTCTTTCATCAAAGTCTCGAAGACTGTTAGACCGCCGACTCAAGATTCAAAGTCTATCCTCAATGACAGTTTCTAGACCGTCGAAGAAGACTTATCCATAATTAAGCATTTCGTTAAGGATTTGATTCGATTGTCTAAGGAAGATCTCTTGGTTGGATATAGCATCTTGGAATCCATTATTTATCTTGAGATTAATTTGGGTATTTTGCATCCGTTGATTGGCGAAGGATACTTGGAAGGTTCTACTTATGGAAACCTAGATCTTTATTGTATGGGTGAGCAGGATTGGTGGGTTATCGTCATATTCCTTAAATGACTTGAATTCTCCCTAATCAATTATGTCCAATGGGTAGATTGGAAGAGCTCATTTGAAAAGTGCCAACGGTTATGAAAGCATGGAGGAGTATAAAAAGAAGACGTTCTAGTTATTCAAGTAAGTGCGCGATAGAAAATTTCCAAAGTCTGAATCTCCTCGTTCTCTACTAATTCAATTGTTGATTGTAAACTTGTACTTAAAAGAGAGTTTATACACTCCGTGAGACCTTAAGGAAGTGTAGCAGAAGTTCTACACTGTGGAATCAATGACGTAATACTATAACAACTCTTTTGATTCATAGTGAAATCCAGCCGGTGGGCTATCGTGCGGAAGAGTGGATGTAGGCTTACATTAAGCCGAACCACTATAAACCCTTATGCTCTTATTCTCTTCCCTAAACTCATTTACTTTGTTCATAACATTATTTAATTGTTAAAGTCGCTTCTCTTTTTAAAGTCTGTTAAACAGACTCACGTTAAAAGTAATAGCGTTTTTTATTATACTTCACAAAAAGTTTATTTTCACACCTATTCACCACCTCTAGGTGCTCGTACTAGCATTTACAATTGGTATAAGAGCTTGTATACTCATTTAAATTGAAATGTTTTTACTTCAGAGTTAACGATCCATGTCAAGCATGTTGGCTCCAGGTTTGGTTGAAGGGTAGAGCAACACCAGATCGCCTTACTTTGATGGGAAGGAATACAAGATATGGAAAAACAAGATGAAGACTTTCCTAAGATCGAAAGACCCTCTCGAATGGGATGTGGTAGACAAAGGAATCATTCCTAAAACCACAATAGTCTCAGAACGGGAAAGAAACTGTTGAGTCCAAGCGAGATGACTCAAGAAGAGATAACCAAGAGACAAGCTCTTGATGCAAAAGCAATTTATTCCTTATATCGTGCATTATCTCCCACTAAATATAACATAATATCTTCTTGTGAAACAACTAAAGAAGTCTGGGATAGATTGCATATTACCTACGAAGGAATCGATCGAGTGAAAGAAACCAGAGTCAATATTATGCTCGGTCAATATGAAGCATTCAGGATGAAACTAGGAGAATCTATCACTGACATGTTTAGTCGTTTTATAGAAATTATGAATGGTCTTGAATATCAAGGTCAACCAAACTCTGACCCATGAAGACCTCAATAGGGGAGACACAAAGGATCATGTCACTCGTTGACGAATTGGTTGGCAGTCTTTTAGTGTTATTAAGTGGAGCAAATCAATGAAGGTGAAGATGTCAAGGGTTAAAATTCTATTACATTAAAATCTAATAACGATTCTGATGTTAGAGACTCTGAAGACGATATGGACGATGAAGAGCTTGCTTTCATGATAAGAAGGTTCAAAAACAGAACATAAAGGGAAGAAGATTCAATTGAAAAAATAAAGTTCTCAATAGTTTCAAAATAAATCAGCTGAGAATGATGAATCCAACAAGGATGTGATATGTTTTGAATGCAAGAAAATGGACACATCGACCCAACTGTCTCTTATTGAAGAAAAGAAAGGAAAAGCTAAGAGGTACAGAAAAGCTCTTAAAGCAGAAACTTGGATTGATACCAAATGTAAAGAAAGTGATGATGATTATGCCAATATTTGTATTATGGAATAATCAAAATCAGATTTAGACTCGACAGCAATTCGGACTCAGACAGTAAAATCGAGGTAAGTAATTTAAAAATTCCTACTAAAGTTTATAAATATATTGATGAGTTGTATCTTAGTCTCAAAACCTCTTAAGAGGATTTCCGAACTTAAATGGGAAAATTCTGCACTGAAGCAACAGGAGATTGTTTGAAAATAAAATGTTGAAAATTTAGATAAAGTGTTACTACTTTGAAAGAAAATGTAGACTCTCTTTCAAAAGAAAATGCACTCTTGGTGAATGATATTTCAAGTATTTCAAAATGGTTTTCTATAGGATATGAGAAATTATAAAATATTTTTTCAGCACAAATACCTTACTTTAACAAATCAGGTTTGGGAATGACTCGCTGAAACCATTCCTCTAATTGATTTTCCTAGAGTAAAGGAAATAATTAAATAAAGACCAACAAAAGATTTTTACATAAATCATTTCCAAAAAGTTTTTGTAAAACCCGTATGCCACAAAGGTTCTCAAATGTTCTAAGTGCAACAACTCATAACATTTTGAGACATAAAGCCCAAGAAAGTATGGGTACTAAAGAAAGCTTGACTTTCTCTCTGAAATGCTGGTCACTATCAAGAAAAATGTTAAATGGTACTTGAATAGTGGATGCTCAAGACATATGACAGAGACTCAAGTTGTTTCATAAAGCTTATGCAAGTTAATGGTGGAAAAGTTTCTTTTGATGGCAATAGCAAATGCAGAATTGTGGGATGCGGAATCGTAAGGATTAGAAGTCTCACAATCAGTAACCTTCGTTAGTGGAATGACTCAACTATAACTTGCTGAGCATCATCCAACTGTGCGACATAGGATTTAAAATCAACTTTCAAGAAGGAACCTGTTCAAGAACCAGAAAGACTCTTCCTAGACTTTCATGAGCCGAAGACATTGGAATATCTATTTCTTAGATATCAAACCAGAAAAATCTCAATGTCTAATTTCAATTCAAGAGGAAGAGAATCTCTGGCACAGAAAAATTGGACACAACAACATGAAACAAATAGCCAAGATCTCAGCAAATAAACTTGTTCGTGGACTACCCAATCTCGACATACCAAAATCTGAATTATGCACACCGTGTATATTGGGAAAACATGTTAGAAATTCTTTCAAATCAATAAATCAAGTTTCCACTAATCGTGTGCTGTAGCTCTTGTATATGGATCTCTTTGGACCAACCAGTAACCCAGAGCATTGGAGGTATGAAATATTGCCTAGTAATCATGGATGATTATTCATGATTTACTTGGGTATATTTTCTGGCAAGTAAGTCTGAAATTTTTCATATTTTATAAAATTTGCTAAGAAAGTTCAAAATGAGAAAGGCTATATTATTTCAAGTATATGAACAGACCATGGAGGTAAGTTTGAAAATCAAGACTTTATAAATTCAGTGATGAATCTGGTTTTCATCATGTGTTCTCTCACCATACACTCCATAACATAATGGAGTTGTGAAAATGAAGAATAGATCATTGCAAGAAATAACTAGAACTCTTTTAATTGAAAGTAACATTTCTTCTCGTTTTTTGGGCTGAAGCAAAGTATCTATATCATGCTATATTATAAATAAAGTCTTTCTAGGGCCTATTATGGAAAAACTCCCTATGAGTTGTTCAAAGGAAAGAAGCCAATTGTTTCCTATTTTCATGTATTTGGATGCAAATGTTTTATATTAAAAAATGCAAATGATCGAATTGGTAAGTTTGAAGAAAATCAGATGAGGGCATCTTCCTTGGATATTCAACCACCAGCAAAGCTACGTAGTATACAATAAAAATACTCGATCCGTGGAGGAATCAATGAATGTCAAATTTCAAGACTTTATACAATATCAATCGATTCGTACTCAACCTGAAGAATCTGAACCGCTCCAAACTCTACAAAGTCTAAATCACTAGAAGGAGCTCCGACTTCAGAAGACCAGCAACAATCGATCACCGAAGAATCGAATGAAGAAAAAGATCAATAGTCTTACAAGCCAACCGGCAACTAGAAGCACAAGTCTAGTCATCCGAAAGAACTCATTATCGGTGACATTGATGAAAGAATTCGTACAAGATGCAAAAGGTGTGAAGAGTCTAGTGGTGTGGCTCTTATTTTTGAAATATAAGCCAAAAGCATGGAAGAAGCTTTAACCGATGAAAGTTGGATTGAAGCTATGCAAGAAGAACTCGGTCAATTCAATATTAATGATGTCTGAATTGACTCTAAAACCAAAAGGTAAATTTGTTATTGGAACTAAATGGGTTTTCAGAACAAGATGAATGAGAAAGCAAAAGTCATAAGGAACAAAGCAAGACTCCCGGCTAAAGGATATATGCAAGAAGAAGGGATAGACTACGATGAGACTTATGAACCGGTAGCTTAGGTTAGAAGCAATTCAATTATTACTTAATTTTGCTTGTTATAAGAATTTTGGGTTATTCTAAATGGACGTCAAAAGTGCTTTCCTAAATGGATTTATCCAAGAGGAAGTCTATGTGGAACAACCTCCTGGTTTTGAAGACCCAAGGAAACTAGACTCTCGTATTTAGATTGAAAAAGGCGCTATATGGTTTAAAGCAAGCACCTCGAGCTTGGTACGACAGGTTAAGTAAGTTTTCAATCCAAAATGGCTTTGTTAAAGGTAAAGTAGACAATAAATTGTTCATCAAAAGAGAAAGCAAAAACTTATTACTTGTTCAAATTTATGTTGATGATAATTTTTGGATCTCCTAATGAAAATCTGTGCAAGAAATTTCTTAAGTCTATGCAGATGAATTTGAAATGAGCATGATGGGTGAACTAACCTTCTTTCTCGGGTTTCAAGTGAAACAATTAAAGGAGGGAACTTTCATTCACTAAGAAAAATATGCTAAAGAACTTGTCAAAAAGTTTGATTGGAGAATTGCAAAAGATTGATATACCAATGTCAAGTCCTTGAAGCTGGACAAAGATGAATGAGGAAAGAAAGTAGACCTGATGTTGTACAGAGCATCATGGTTCACTTCTTTATCTTACTGCTTTTAGACCTGACATTCGGTTTAGTTTTTGTATTTGTGCCATATTTCAATTAGATCACAAAGAATCTCATTTGAGTGCTGCTAAATGTATCATCAAATACATTGCAACATCCTCTGATTTGGGTCACTAGTATCCTAAAGAATGAGACTTTACTCTCCTTGGATATTCGATGCAGATCTAGCAAGATGCAAAGTTGATAGAAAGAGCACCTCCTAGACTTATTAATTACTTGGTAACGGGACAGCATCTTGGTTTTCAAGGAAGGAAAGTACCTGTAGCCCTTTCGATAGCAGCGTAAGTAGAATATGTAGCTCTTGGAAGTTGTTATTCACAAGTTCTGTTGATAAAACAACAACTAAGAGACTTTGGAATCCAAGACTCTGCACTGAAATCAAATGCGACAACACCAGCACGATTAATCTCAGCCAAGAATCCAATTCTTCATTCAAGAGCAAAGCATATAGAAATTCGACATCATTTTATTAGAAATCATGTTCAGAATGGAGAAGTCTTGATTCAGTTCATTGACTTAAAGAATCAACTAAGAGATATTTTTACAAAGCCACGGAGAAAAGTCAATTGGTTTATTAGATCAAGACTCATTATCTTAAAGTCTAAAGAAGTTTAGACTTAGAGATAAAAAGTCTCAAAAGACGAGACTGTGGAGATCAAGGATCACGATTGTAAGTTATTTCTATTTTAAAATTTATCTCTCGGATAAAATTCAAAAGGTACGTTTTTTCTATTAATCTGTAATTGATTGATGTTATCTTCCTTAGTTTTTGTGATTATTGCAATCATTCATTTTTGAAAAAGAAGTTATCTTTTAAAATGACAGTTATCTAAAAGGAAGTTAATTTTTGAAAAGGTATTTTCTATTTTTCCTTTTACGACGTTCCGTATACCTCTTCGATTGCTTTTATATATTGTTGGTTTTCCTCCGTTTTACTCACAAACCCTAAGAAAGTACAGAACTTCAACTTCTCTCTTTTTGTTTTCTTGTTTAATCCTCGAAAAGTTCACCTTTCTCGCGAAATGAGTTTGGAATCTCTCAAAGACTATGGAGAATGTCGCTCCAAAGAAAGTCTTCAAAGATCGCGAATAGGGGACCATAACAAATGTGTGGGGGTCCTACACATTTTGACCTCACCGAAGAAGAAAAATCTCCAAGACAGCAGCAGAGCCCACAACATTCTCAGAAAGCGTCCACCTCCTCCATCTAGTCCTCGTGGATATTCATCATCGAGCAACGAAATAAATCATTGAAGATGCAGAACCCGTAAGAACCGAAAACCCGCTTTTATTTTTAAGCTTTACTCTGCTTTGAAGAAGGGTGGTACACCTTTGAACTATATTGATCATTTCTGAAAGAGAAAGGGTATCGAAATGAAACCCACCTTTTATGTGCAATGGAACGATTGGGAATTGCTACTACGGGGTCGGCAGAAAAACATTTGCGAATATCCCAAGCGATCCATGTGTTTGAGGGCTGAGTCAACCTAATGGGAATGATGATGACAAGATGTACACTCATTTTATATCAAGAATGGGTATTGCGGAAAATATTCAAAGTAATAGGACAGATTTGTTTCGCCAGAGGAACACCAGCGACTTTACTCTAAGTTGCTAAAGAGAGGGGGTGGTCAACCCAAGAAGTGTGGACTTTGATTTTCTTGATTCTCTGAATGTTAACTACGAGAGAAATTCACTCTACTTCAACTTGAACGTTTTTGTTTTGAGACAACAGAGGCTCATCCGTAACTCACTATGTACTTCTATTATAATCTAAGTTTCTTGGATGCGAATAGATTCTCATTTAGTGTTCGAGACCAGAACTGTAGTTGACATGGACACATTGGCTGATGTGATTGGGGTAGAAAGAGAGAAATTCCAATCAATTAGTGTGTCTATTGGTCGTGCGATAGTAGAGCTTGTTCGTGATGGAATGGCGGAATGACGAATCTTATACTTGAGGATGAATGCTCAAATATTTTGCTTCACAAGATTGTGATTAACCGCCTCAAACCCAAATCAATCTTCAAGACTCGATGTCTCAAACTCGAGCCAAAGCTGATGTATGCTATTAACACCGGCAAGAAGTTCTCTTCCCACACTATCATGTTCCACATGTACAGAACGATGGTGAAAGACAAGGGCCAACTTCCTTACTCAGCACTTGTCCCTAAGTTATTCAGACATTTGAATATTCAGCCTCCTAAGATTCTATGTGTTCGAATTTGTGATCAAATGGTAGTGGGACTGAAAATGGTTTCAAAAATGCATATGAAGGAACTTAACAAGGCTTTCGAGCGATTCAAGGAGAAAACCCCGCCAAGACACACCAAGTCTCTTTGGCTGCAAACGGAAAGGGAAGGAGCCCGTGACAGCTCCATCCAAGAGAAGAAGAGCACTCATCTTGGAGAATGAAGAAGATGAGGAAGATGTTACCATTTCCGCTATTGCATTAAAAAGCTTACAATGTTCTGTTCTAAAGAAAAGGCATGATCAAGACAGAAGAGTCAGAGCAAAGAAGTGGAGAGAGAGAATCAATTAGAAAAGAAGCAGAGGAAGAAAGGACTACGAGGAAGAAGATGGCAGAGGTGAACAAGAAGAAATAGAGCATGAAGAGTACTTCTCTCCGCCTGAAGGCATTGAAATAGGGGGAGCTCCTGAGAAAAGATGTACCTCTTCAATCACTTTTACTAGCGAAGATGTTAGCCATCCACCTACAGATCCAAAAGATGCGAGGCCAAAGTTGTGCCGTGGGATGTGAAGTTCAGAATATGTAGAATGTCGGGCCATGCTTCTTCAATTTCCTTGCATGAACAAATTTAGACCCTTGCTCTTCAAGTCCAAGCAAATGGCAAGGGTGAAGAAGTGGTTCAACTAAAGGAAGACTTGAAAAAGCTAGAAGACAATGTCAAGTCGATGGGAGATTTCCAACTTTTTCGTGTTCCAAAAGAATCATAATTTCGTTCTCTTTTTGTCTCCACCTTTTAATGCTGACAAAAAGGGGGAGATGTTGCAGATTTGAGAGTTAACTCTTGTTTGACATGACTTTTTATTGACTTTACTTTTGTTTGGGTGTGGTTGTGATTGGTTTGGATTTGGATTGTTTGATGTTTGCAAGATTCTAAGCACTGTTGATATTCTAGCAAAGATAGTTGTTTTAATGTTTTAACATGACTAACTTGTTTCACGTGGATGCAGATTCATTATTAATCCAATTATCTTTTGTGATATATCCATGTTTGCTTGAGTATTGTCGTAGGTTAAAAATATCCAAATCTGCAGGAAAGTTTTGTCACCATAAAAAGGGGGAGATTGTTGGAGAAAACTTCCTTATGTGTTTTGAAGCTAATAAAAACGTTTCCATCAGTCTAGTCTGAAGACTTGTAAACTCTTTCGTCAAATTCTGAAGACTGCTGGACCGCCAAACTCAAGAACCAAAATCTATCCTCATTGACGTTTCTAGACCGTCGAAGAAGACTTATCCAGAATTAAGCATTTCATTAAGGATTTGTTTTGATCATCTAAGGAAGATCTTCAGCTGGATATAGTATCTCGGAATCCATTATTTATCTTGAGATTGATTCAAGTATTTTGGATCCGTTGATTGGCAAAGCATACTTGGAAGGTTCTACTTATGAAAACCTAGATCCCGATTATATAGACGAACATGATTGCTTGGCTATCGTCATATTCCTTAAATGACTCGAATTCTCCTCAATCGATTCTATCCATGGGTAGATTGGAAGAGCTCATTTGGAAAGTGTCAATGGTTATGAAGGCATAGAGGAGTATAAAAGGAAGACATTCTAGTTATTCGAGTAAGTGAGCAATAGAAAAAATTCCAAAGTCCGAACCTCCTCGTTCTATGCTAATTCAATTGTTAAGCATAAATGTGTAATCAAAAGAGAGTTCATACACCCGTGAGACCTGAGGAAGTGTAGCGTGAGCCTCTACACCGTGGAATCAATGATGTAATACCGTAACGACTCTTTTGATTCATAGTGAAATCCAGCCGATGGACTATCGCTATGAAGAGTGGACGTAGGCTTAGATTAAGCCGAACCCCTATAAACCTTGTGCTCTTATTCTCTTCCCTAAACTCATTTACTTTGTTCGTAACTTTCTTTAATTGTTAAATTCGCTTCTCTTTAAAGTCTCAGCTAAACAAACTCACGTTAAAAGTTACAGCTTTTTACTATACTTCGCAAAGTTTGTTTTCGCACCTATTCACCCCTCTAGGTGCTTGTACTAGCATTAACAATCTGTTCTATGAAAGTATTGTAGCCATTTTTAACTATATAGGACCATTCTTTGTCCCCGTCCATACTAGTTCATCATTTGAAATCAATTGATTGATTGGAAATTGCAAAGATCTCCGGGCAGTCCGCTTCATCAAAGAGATTAGTTATAAGTTGCTCATCCCATTTTTCTATTGCAAAATTCATCAAATCAGAAACTTTCAATGGATCATTTTTAATTGCCAGTCCCCCAATCAATCCTCTTTTTAGCGCTGTCTTTTATAATGTAGACTTTTTTTCCATTTCCAATTTACCACCTCACAAAGCTTGAAAATGGCCTCCCCTTCCCATAAGTAGACTTCGCCAATCCCATGAAGGCGTGGTTGCCTCGCTCAGCATGCCAGAAGTCTCTTTGAAAAATAGAGTCCTTTAAGTAGTTTGCCCCATAACGCGTCTGGATTTTTTACCAATCTCCATGCTTATTTACCCAAGAGGGCCTGGTCGACAATAATAAGATCCCCGAAACCTATTCCTCCCATATCTTTCCCGGATTTCAATATGTCGCATTCTTCCAATGCAAACTAGCCTTTGTATCACTGTCTTTCCACCATGTTGGCTATTTTTTTCAATTGCTTTACAAATGATACCAGGATTTTAAAAACTGACATAGCATATTGCGATAAGGGCCTGCACCACTAATTTCAAAAAGGATCTCCTTGCCTGCCTTTGAGATGTTGCTTCTTCCAACCTTCTAGTTTCATGTTTACCCTTCCCAAAATCCATGCAAACAACTATCTCTTTGAGGCTCCCTGGGCCCTCGAGGGGATTCCGAGGTATTCTCTCGAAGGATTAAAATAAGGAAGGAGTTCTCCATTGAATTTGATGCTGAAAGAGACCGTTGTAACACATTACATAATCCAATTAACCCATTTTTCACAAAAGCCCATTTTTAATAAGCATCCTTCAAGAAAGTCTCACTCTATTCTATCATAGGCTTTCTGCATGTCTAATTTTAGCATCGCTTAAAAAATGTTTTTTTTGATGTTCCTTATACGCAATCGATGTAGTACCTCATGTACAATATATACATATATATTATCATGAATCTGTCTTCCACTGACAAAGATGCTTTGTTCCCTGAAATTAGCTCCGGCAGCCACTATTCAAGTCTATTTGTCACAACCTTGACATAATCTTATAGGCGAAGTTGCAAAGGCTAATCCGGCGAAATTGGTCAAGTTTTTCTGGGTTGTGTATCTTTGGATTTAGGGTTATATGGGTTCTATTAAGGGTTGGTTCCACTATCCTTGACTGAAAAAAACTCCTGACTTCTTCAAAAATGTCCCCGCCGATTATCCCAAA
>CM024528.1:21655054-21800540 GCA_014182385.1 Eucalyptus viminalis | reverse complement strand
CCCGGCCCGTCCTCGACAGTCAACGGCTCCACTTTGCTCCTCGTCGTCGGCTTAAGGCTCAGCCGCCGTCGCTTCCAAGATAGGAACCCTCTCTGCTTGACCGGCTCCGGAGCTCGAGGTCGACGACCCCGGCTCCGGCCCGGGGCTGAGCTCGCGGCGGCCGTCGCTCCCGGCGGCGGGGGTCCGCCCGGCCGGCCGGGGAGGCGACCCGTCCGAGGAGTCGGAGGATGGTCCGGGGCCGGGGCCGGGTCGGGCCTCTTCGACTTTCTTCGGCCTCTTCATACGGCGTTTACTATTTTAAAGAAACCGTCTTCTCTTTCTGACCTGGCCGCCGTCGCGTTCTGGCCTTGCACCACTACTTGCGCCGAGGCCACGTCGCTACAACTCCTGGCTTCCGAGAAGCTAACGCTCACCTGTACAAAAATCAATTAATACAACAAAAAAATGATAATAATAATTATGACCCCAAGTCTTTTTTTAACGTATTAGGGTGACCCGAAAATCAAGGGAGTGATTATTTGCCCAAATAAAAAATAAATAAATAAAATATGACGTCAAGGGCTGTTATAACCTAATAAACTTCTAGGACGGGTCTAAATCAGCCTCCAAAATTTATTACGAGAAATTAGGTATGGTCGGAAAATGTAGGGGGAACCGACCGGCAACAGTAGCGCAGCACATGCGGATTCTCGATCGGATTGAACTAAAAATTTCAAGAAACTCGTTGGAACGACAAGAAAAGCTAGAACAGGAAGATGGGTATGCCTCAAAAAGGAAACTTTTTCGGAGGAACCGATGAAGTTCGAGGCTTTGAGGCGAGGGAGAGAGAGAGAGAAATGTTTGTAATTTTAGATGTTGGGAGTCGCTCACCGTAAGAGAAGCTTCGCGGGTATCGCCAGCGATCTGTAAGGCGATGGGAAGCTTCTTCTCAGCTGCGGACTCCATCTTCGACGCCATTTCCGCCAAATTCAAGGAAACTTTCCCGAGAACAGCCAGCCTGGGCTTCGGTTCTGCGCAATCCCCTGCAAAATTTCGACCCAGTTTTCAGCATCGTCGCACGCGGCTCCTCGACATTTAATCGAACAAAGGACGGCAGGAAGGCGAAGGCAATCTCGTTACCCGACTCGCACTTACGCATAACACTTTGAAGGAAACTTCCCACGCGGCGGAGGAGCCGCCGAAGCCGCACGTGCCCTCGATCAGCTCCCCCTCGTCCCACTCGAAGGCCGCGTCCCCGCTCAGGAGCCTCTGGGTCGTGACCTGCCTGTGGCGCGTCGCCGTCCGCGGGAACTGGACGAGCCCCGCTGGGTCCTCGCCACTTGACCTCGAGGAAGATCCCCTTCTCCTTCCTCTTCTCCTTCTCCTTCTTCGCCTCATCGCCGTCGCGCTCCGCAAATGCGTCGAGGCCCTCGAGCCTCAAGCGGCGAAACTTGACGTGGAGTTTCTTGGTCTCCTCGGGCTGCCATGGCGGCCACTTTCCCATATCTCGTCCTCCTGCTAATTACTGAATTTTCCTACCCATGCAAGATGCAAGATGCAAGATGCAGAGACGGACGATGCGCGGGTATATACCGCTAGAGAGAGAGAGAGAGAGAGATCTTTTACTTAGAGGCGAATCAAGGAGGAAGAGTGGTTCTCGATTGGCGATGACGAAGACTCGACAGGATATTTCCTTTGTACGTCGAGGGGGAGACGTTCAACCCGTGTTTCGTGAAACGACGACGCGCACGCGCGTCCTCAGCAAGACGCTGCTGAGGGGGAAATTGCAAAGCCCCCTAGAAGTTAGGTCGTGGGGCATTACACAATTTGCACGCGAGTCCCTAACTTTTCGATTTTTTTCGAAGTCGTCAAATAGTTTGCAATGTCCCCCCTCCAGCAAGACGCTGCTGAAATTGTAAGCCCTAGAGTTAGGTCGTGGGGCATTACACAATTTGCACGCGAGTCCCTAACTTTTCGATTTTTTTTTTTCGAAGTCCTCAAATAGGTTGCAATGTCCCCCCCCCTAGCATTGTCCTAGAGTAAAACATAGTGAAAAGATAAAAGGTAAAAAAATAAAAGGTTAATAGAAAAGAAGACTGAGATATTCAAAGCGGTGTTTGCAAAAAAAAAGCGGTGTTGAAACGATGGTGACCATCGATGTTGCCACCATGTTACCGATGAGGTCATTACAGTTTATTATAAACAATTTTGCCCTTATCGAAAGATCACAAATAAGCACATGATGAAAGCTCCGATTGCAAATTGATTGAGTTCGCATTAGAGAAGACATTGCAATCCTTTAACTGACAGTCAAAGGCAAATTGGTTGTAGTATCAATTTAAAAAAGCTGCTTGAATAAATAACATCTATACCTTCGCAAATTGGTTGTAGTATCAATTCTTTGTCTCGAAAGGACAAAGAATTGACCAGTGAAGTGACATTTGGAAGTTGAAAGCTCACACAAGCAGAATTTCACCATTAGTACTAACTATCCTAACAGTCTTGACAATAAACATATTGAATATACTAAATTTAAATTGAATTAATATATGGCTCAGGACATTAAAAACTATGAAAATATTCTTAACTTTTTGCGTAATTGGTGCCCTTAAAATCTTTCTTGATAAAATTCTGAACAAACTTTTTTGCGAGGACATCGATGTAACATCATTGAAAATATTACATGATTGTGTTATTTGATGGATTTACTAATGAGTTAAATTGTAGGTAGCAAAGATTATTTCAATTGAGTTTTACTTATGTGAGTAATGAGCATTTTAGACCATGATAATCAATCTCTTGTACTTTCTCTATTTGAGTGTCTTGAATAAATAACATCTATACCTTCTTAAATTGAACCCTTTTCTCGTGTTGTGGCAATCATCGTTCACATTGACACTCAAGCCCAATTAAAAGAGAAAATTGTGCAATCAATTTTAAGCCTATTATTCTGATAAAAAAAAACTTAAACTTAATATACGGAATGCCAATTCAATATTAAATTTTTCAATTTTACCAATTAATCCTAAAATTTTACTAGAAATTACTACCATATAAAGTATATCACACGAGACATCTGACAATGACTAGATTGCCACATCAGTAATTTCTCGTGAAAACCAACCAAAAGAGCTATACTAAAATTTTGCCTAAAGATTTAGGATTAAATTAGTAAAGTCGAAATTTTTAATACTTCATAATATGTTTAAAATTGATTGTGTAATTTTTTTCCTATTAAAATTAATATGTATGAACTTGTTTACGAGTGAATGAAACTATATGTGGAACCCAATCATCAACGATTATGCAATTTAAAATAAAAATTAGAATGGATTTCTCAAAAAATAGTTTTACCATCAAAATATTTCGATAAAATGCTAAAAAGGCACAATGTCCTTACATTGGTTATTTTTGTTCATCAATATATAAAAAAAAAATGACATGAGCATACTACAGATAATTTAAAGTGAAATTATCTCTATAATTATCATTAAGTACCCTTAAGGGAGAAAATGGTAAGCATTACGAAACTATTAACAGAGTAATACAAGTTAATAGCTAGCAAATTACCGTGCGAAAAAAAAAAAAAAGGATTGAAACGAGAGAAATACGGAGGCATCGCAGTCTTTTTTATTATTATTAATCAAATCGAAGTCGTCTCCCGACCAAAAAAAAAACGAAGTCGTCTCAAAAAAATTCAAAATTAGCTGCATTTCTCGGAAAGCCACGTCATACCAGACAGGTCGACACGTGGCTTACGCACCTTTGACTTTGTGGCGTGGAGAAGGTTGGATTCACACGTGTCTTGTTTGTGCTTTCCTGTCTTCTGCGTGTTTTTAAGTCTTCGGTCTTACCGTGAAGTTTCGCGGAATTGAGATCGCGTGTCGCCGCGCGCCTGGCGATTTTCTTCTTTTCCTCGCGAGTTTATTGGTGCCGTACGATATACTATTTTGTCGCAACACTTGGGCAAATAATTAAAACACCCCAAAATTATGTTGCCACACAAATAAATCCAATTCTTATTTTTTTTTTTCCTTTTGCAACACAAATACCCCCATTTCTTTTTCGGCGTCCACGAAATACTCGTAAATACTCTCAAATTCAATTCCATCTGGGTGTATTTATTATACTAATATAAATTTCAAGCTTTTATAACACACAAGTGATAAAAAAATTCAAGATATTTATGTCACGATGAGTATAATTTGAATTTTTTTACAATGTTAACTTTATTATTAATGTACAAAAATAGTTTAAACTTTCCAATAGGTTGTAATGTCCTCCCTAGCGTTGACTCAAGCCAATTTTTAGCGGAACTCCGATCATGTGTTTGACATGGGAAGCGATTGCACAGAGTGGGCAAAATGATTTTCCTAAAGTAAAAACATAGTGAATTGATAGAAGAAAAAAAAAAAAAAAAAGAGTAATAGAAAAGAAGACTGAGAGATTTGAAATGGTATTGAAACGATGGTGACTATCGATGTTGCGATTATTTTACCAATGAGGTTCTTAAGGTTTTTATGAACAATTTGCCCTTATCAAGAGGTCACGTGATAAGCATGGAATCGGAGCTTCGACTGTAAATTCACTTGAGCTTGTGTTGTGAGAGATATTACAACTTAATTGAAAAGTTATGAGACAAATTAGTTGTACTGCCAACTTTTGGGATTATTTTTTCCCGCTAGTAGTCCCCATGGGACAAAGAATTGACTAACGAAATGACATCTTAAAGTTGAAAGCCAGTATGAATAAAATTTCACTGTTACAATAAAGTAATATCACGATGGTCACAATAATAAATATATTAAATATACTTACTTTAAAGTGATTTAAATTATACACCAAATGACTGATCAAGACATTAAAAACTATCAACCCATTATTAATTGATTGCTCAATCAGTGCCCTTAAAATATTTCTTAATAAAAGCCAATAACTATTCTTTGTTAGGACATCAATGTAACATCATCTTAAAGCATCACATTAGTGTGTTGGCCGATGGGTGAATTGATGAGTTAAATCGTAGGTAGAATGATTAATTCAATTGAGTTCATTTAGGTGAGTGATGAGCTTTTAGACTATGTTAATCAATCTCTTATACTTTTCTCTATTTGAGTGTCTTGAATAAATATCATCTATACCTTCCTATATTGAAACCCTTTTCTCATGTCATTGCAACCATCATTTGCGTCAACACTCAGGCTCAATTAAAATAGGAAATTGTCCAATTAATTTTAAACAAATTGTACAGATACCAATGTAATTCTAAATTTTCAATTCTGTCAATTTAATTATAAACTTTCATACAAAATTTTAGTTTAATCCTTCCAATCAATATGTGCTAGAAATTGTTGCCATGGTAGTGTGTCACATAAGACAGGCGACGACAAGTAGATAACCACGTCACTAATTTCTAATGAAAATTGACCAAAAGAATTATATTAGAATTTTGCTTAAAAGTTGATGACTAAATTGATAAAATTAAAGTGTTTAAGATTGAATTAATATTCATGCAATATATTTACAATTGATTGTGTAATTTTTCCAATTAAAAGACGTTTGTATGAACTTATTTATGAGTGAATGAAAGTATTCGTAGGGCACAATCATCAACAGCTATACGAATCAAAACGACAACTAGAATCAATTTCTCGAAAACAGTCTCGAAAGATTTTGACAAAATGTTGAAAAGAACTGCATTTCTCGGAAAGCCACGTCATATCAGAGAGCTCGACACGTGGCTTACGTGCTTTGGGAGTTTGGCGCGTGGAGGAGATTGGATCCCACGTGTTTTTCTTTTTCTTTTTCTTTTTCTTTTTCCTTGTCTTTTGCGTGTCTTCACTTGGAGTTCCGCGCAATCGAGATCGCGTGATTGAGATCGCCTGTCGCCGCGCGTCAGGCGATTTCCTTCTTTCCGCTCGCGAGTTTATTGGTGCCGTACGAGATACCGTTTGTTAAAATATAATTAGCGGCAAGTAATTAAGAAACCCCAAATTATATAATTACGACATAAATACCTCAACCTTATCTAAACTCTTCCACTGCGATTCAAATGCTTCGAACTCTTATTTCTAATGTTACAAAAAAAATTCAAAAATATATACCTCCTACTATTTCAGTTCCATTTTTGGCATATTTATCGTACGTATATAAATTCGAGATTTTTAATGAAAGAAAGAATAGTCTGGGATGTTTGTACTTATGACATTTGTGTCATTATGAGCATAGTTCGAGATTTTTATGAACCAGCGAGTACTAATCCAATTCCAAGTGTAGAATCACTCACCTAAATTATCCATATCGGACTGGTACATATATAAATTTTTAATTTTTATGTTTTCACGAAACCCTATTTCCTAATTCTCTCATCTCAATTGGCTCTCAATTGCCTGTTAACTAAGCTCTCACTTCCAGCTTACCCTTCCTCGTGGTCCCGCACTCACCACCCTTCCCTCGCCTCATCTCCCTTGCAAGTCACTCTCTCAGTCTTAGACAACTCTCGCAGCTCGCTCTTAGTGCTCGTAGGTAACATCCTCGCTTGCAATGGTGGAAACAAAGACCGAGTGATTCAAATCGGTGTTGAAACAATGATAGTAGGTAAATTTAAATGTCAAAACCGAAACTGAATCGAAAAATTTGGTTTTTCGGTTTGATTTTCATTTGATTCGGTTCATTAAAAATCAAAAAGAAAAATTATCGGTTTGGTTTTATTGGTTAACCAAACCGAACTGAATCAACAAACTGATAATAGTTTATTTCTTGGAAACGAAAAAATATATATATACAACAACAAAAAAACGAAAATAAATAAATAAATGCAAAAACCAAAAACTAAAAGCTAAAAACTAAAACCCGAAAAATCGAATTGAACCAAACAATTTCGATTCGGTTCGTATTCGCCGGATTTCGGTTCGGAAGTTTTTCCTAATAGATTCGGTTCGATTTTAAAAAAAAACCAAACCAAACCAAATCGAATTGTTAACACCCCTAATAACAAGTGCTAGCCACCACATTATCGGTGAGGTTACCATGATTCTTAGGGGCGATTTTGCCATTATTGAAAGGTCACGCGATAAGCACGTGATTGGAGCTCCCGCTGTAAATTGATTGGAGTTCACATTATGTGAGACATTGCAACTTAATTGAAAAGTCAGTAGGCAAATTGGTTGTAGGGTCAAATTTTCGGGACCTTTTTTTTTTCTTGCTAGCAGTCCAATAGGACAAAAATTGACCAACGAAATGACGTTTGAAAGTTTAAGCTGGCATAAGTAGAATTTCACCTTTACAATAAAAATTGAAAATAATAACCCGCCCAATAATGGAAAATTGTTGAAAAAGTTATAAACCGATTACACAACATTCTAATTTTATCAATCGAGTCGTAAACCTTTTGATCTTTTGCTAATTAAATTTATCGGGTTAATTTTGCCCGAAAATCATTAACATAGACATCGACCGTCTTATGTGGCATGGCTAGATCTTAACGTGAACAAAAATTATTTGTTTTTAATTTTTTTTTAAACTAATTTTACATTTTTAATTTATTTTTTCTTTTCCTTTTTTATTTTATTTCTCTCCTCCTTCATTTGTTGGTCCCCCAACCTTGATGATGGCCGGCAATTGATTAGAGGCTATAATTGGTGAGGCTAAGCCTCGAGACCCTTCAAAACCTCACGAATTCAATGAGGTCTAGAACCACGAAAGCGAGCCTCGAAGGCCTTCAAAATCTCACAAATCTAGAGAGGTCCAAAACCACAAAACCTCGCTAGCCATCAAGGCATGGCCTCACCTAAGGCTAGCGAGGTCGCCCCTCACGAGATCTAGGTGAGGGCAACCCTCGCCAGTCCTAGCCTCTATTGACGTAGGGTGATTGGCAAAGGAGAGAAATAAAACGAAAAAGAAATAAAAATATGAAATTAGTTTTAAAAAATTTGAAAAAAATTAAAAGATTAATAAATTTTGTCAACGTCCACGTGCGGCATTGCTGATTGCCATGTAAGACGGCCGGCACTTACATCGGCAATTTCAGGTCAAAATTAGTTTGACGAACTTAATTGATAAAAGATGAAAATGTTTAAGATTTAATTGGAAAAATTGAAAGATTTATGACTGAATTGGCAAAAGCACAATAAGTTTAGGACTTTTTTGGACAATTTTCTTATCTTGATTGTTATGATAATAAACATATTAAATATACTTAATTTAAATCAACTTAATTCATACACCATACGATTGGTCATTACATTTAAAACTACGAGTTTAATTGATTGCTCAATTAATGCCCTTAAAAATTTTCTTGGCAAAATCCAACAAATATTCTTTATTAGGACATCAATATAATATCATTTTAAAGTATCATGTTACCGTGTTGGTTGATGGGCGTATTGATGAGTTAAATTGTAGAGAGTATGATTAATATAAGTGAGTTTATTTACGCGAGTAGTGAGCATTTAGACCATGAGAATCAATCTCCGGTACTTTCTGTATTGGAGGGTCTTGAATAAATATCATCTATACCTTCTTGAATTGAACCCTTTTCTTGTGTTGTCGCAACCATCATTTGCATCAACATTCAAACTCAAATTAAAGAGGAAGCTGTCCGATCGATTTAAACTTATTATAGGGATATCAATTTAATACCAATTTTTTTTTAATTTTGTCGATTTAGTCCTAAAATTTATGCAAAATTCTAGTGTGATCCTTGCCTATCAATTTTACTAGAAATTACTAATGTAAAAGTGTGCTACATAAGACAATGGCGATGGTTAAATCGCAATGTCGACAATTTATAGTAAAAATTGACCTGAAGAACTATCACGGAATTTTGCCTTAAGATTTAAGATTAAATTAATAAAAGTGAAATGTTTAAAATTGAATTGACATTTGTATAATATATTTAAAACTGATTGCGAAATTTTTTTATAATTAAAATAAGTATTTATGAACTTGTTTACTAGTAGATGAAACTATTTGTAGAGCACAGTCATCAACAACTATACAAATTAGAATGATATTTAGAATCAGTTTGTCGACAAATGGCCTTACCACTGAAAGATATCGACAAAATATTGAAAGACACACTATCCTTACGTGGGCTACTTTCTCTTATCAATATGGAAAAACGGCACGACAATACCACCTTTAATTTAAAGTGAAATTATCGCTACCGTTATAACCAATTTAAGCACCCGAAAGAAGAAAATGGTAAGAATCACGTAACTGATAACTGAGTAATACAAGTTAATTGCTAGCAAATTACCGTGCGAAAAAAGGAAAAAAGATTGAAATGAGAGGAATACGGAGGCATCGCAGTCTTTCTATTTATTAATAAAATCGAAACGTCAACTTTTTGCGGATTTGCGGTGGCGCCATCCTTCCAACATGGAATGGGGAGATGAGGAGTTCAAATCCCCACATTTTCAGGCGGGTAGGGTAAGGACGCGTAAGTTTCGTGGGTGGGTTTCGGCAAGAAAATCTTTGCAGTAGGCGGGGGGAAAAAGGTCTTAGAGTGAGTGTAGAGTAGAATTAGAATAGGACTGACAAAAAAAAAGAAAATCGAAACGTGGCCTCCAAAAAAAAAAAAAGTCAAAATGAGCTGCATTTCTTGGAAGCCACGTCATATCAGAGACCAACACGTAGCTTGCTTTGGGATATGACGCGTGGAGGAGATTGGATTCACACGTGTCTTTTTTATTTCTTGTCTTTTGCGTGTTTTTAAGGCTTCAGTCTACCTTGGAGATCCGCGGAATTGAGATCGCGTGTAGCCGCGCGCCTGGCGATTTGCTTCTTTTCCCTCTCGAGTTTTATAGGTGCCGTACGATATACTATTTATCGCATTATTATTAAGGGCAAATAATTAAAAAAAAAACCAAACTATATTGCGTAGATGTATTTTTTTTTTTTGGTCAGTGCGTAGATGTACTTCAATTTTCTTTTTTTTAGTCACAAAAAACATTAAAAGCTTGGCCCATTTTCGCTCGCAAGTCGCTATTCTCGCATAGTCGCTTGCTCTCCCTATCCTATAAGTTCAAAATCATCATGACTCTCGCAACCACACTCCCTCACGACGATTGTCGCTTCCTCCCTTATAAATCCTCTGTCCCTCTTCAGCTAAAGTGGTCTATTTTGTGGTAAAATCTTGTAGTGATTGCCTTGTTATGTGGGCTAGTTCTATGAAGTTACTCAAGATCGAACTGAATCGATAGTCCATTTCATAGGCAAGTCTAGGAACTAATGGGTGATTCCCCACTCTTATTTGTGAAATCGGCCCTTAGTATTGAATTTTCCAATTTTGTTAATTTAATCCTAAATTTTTTTGATGATTTGACAATATAATCCTTCGAGCCATATAGGATAACCAATGTTCACATGGGATGTTTAATGATCACGTTAGTGATTTCTAGTAAAATTGGTCTAAATGACCAAATTAGCAAATTGTTGTAAAATCTATGACTAAATTGGCACATCATGAAATGTTTATGATTAAATTAAAAAATTAAAAAATTTAGAACTGAATTTTCCGTAAGACAATAAATCTAGGACTTTTCGGACCATTATCACAATAAGTAGAGTGTTGGTGGTTAATAGATAGTGTCGCTGTTGTTGGGTATACGGTGGTTTTGTCGGCTGTATGTTAATGTTGATGGACTGCTGATGCTATCTCTACTTGGTTAGCCAAAGTTGTTGAATTGGGCTTGTATGGGTTGTAGACCTCCCTCTTTTTATTGGTTGTGCGATACAATGATATTTACCCATGGAAAAAGATTTTGAAAAATCGGTTTATAATATCTTTCCGGAAAAAAATTCTTTATAATAATGTATTTGAATTATTCATTAATGAAAAGAAACTATCGACTCAATATGAGGAAAGGAAAGAGAAAAATATTTTGAGATTAAGTAATTAAGGATCTTTTGATGAAGGAAAAAAAAAAACGATTGTGATCCCTAGAAAATAGCACACCATCTATTTTAGAGGTGATCATTAAGCGGGTCCAAATCGAGCAAGCCTAAAATATTGTCCAAATTCGTCCTATCATACAGTCTTTGTACAGAAATTTTAAGGCCGGGCTGGGTGTCTCACAAAAAGCCCTTGCCAAGCCTGTCTGAAAATTCCTTTGGACCCTTAATCCTTACAGCGTAGGATGGCTCCATGGGCTGCGAAACTCATGAGAAAATCTAGTTGGTACAAAGATATATGGATCCTTCCTACAGAGTTTCGAAACTCATGATCTGTGCGGCCCCTTCTTTTTCCCTCTCCCCTCTCCTTCTATGTTACTAGAAAAATGCACACAGCCACAAAAATTCAACATTTAAAAGATGTTTGCAGGTGCGAAGAGCCATCGATGCAGCCGCCTCTGTCGAAACTTCTTTAATTTGAATCCTGTGTCAGGAGGGAATTAAGAACACTTGCTGCAGAAGCCAAGTGCCTTTGTAGGAATTGGCAAAGTGCAAGTGGAGTGAAATCCTTCTGGTGGAGTGAGAGATTGTGTTGTGGTTCAGGTTGTATTTCCTTGATGTATGATAGCTAGTGAGTTCCCTCTGTCATTGGATACATGGTGCTCTTGTGGGTTTTTTATGTTCTTGATGATGGGCTGCTGATGTATCTTTACTTGGGTAATTGAAGATGTTGATTTGGGCCTGCGTACGATGTAGTTCTCCTTGTTTTCACTGGTTGTGCAATACCATGATATTTTTTTTTTTTTGGTAAAGGTAAGACAATACCATGATATTTACTTCTAAAAAAAGAGATTTTGCCGTATTAAACTATGCTTGAATTATTGATTGAAGATAAATTATTGACAAAATATGAAGAAAATTGTACACATCTACGTGGAAAGAGAAAAATGTTTTAAGATTTGCACTTTCTCTAGCGAGTTTGTTTTTAAGAGAGAAGGTTCGAATTTTTAATTGAAATGCATGAGATATAGAATAGTACCATTAATCTACACATATGTCCATGATGGTTATTTATAAAATAAGTAACTGTAAGGGAAGAAATAAAGAATTGTAATCCTTAAAAAAAATAAGAGATCCTTTTTCTTTTGTATAATGCAGTAGACCTTAATTAATATAAGGGGTGATCATTAAGCGGTCCAGGTCTAGCCGATCCTAAAACTTTGCCCTAACTCATCCATCATAAATTTTAGTATAGAAACCTTCATGCCGGGCAACTATCTCGAATGTGCTTGCCCAGAACTGTAAAGGAAGAAATAAAGAATTGCAATCCTTTAAAAGTAAGGAATCCTCTTTGTTTTGTATAACATGGTAGATGTTAACTAATATTAGAGGTGATCATTAAGCCGGTTCAAGTCTAGCCAAGCCTAAAATTTTGCCCAAACTCATCCGTCATAGATTTTTCCGTATAGAAATCTTCATGCCGAGTACCTATCTCACTGAATGCCCTTGCCAAGCCTGTCCGAAAATGCCTCTGGGCCCTTATGGATCAGGATGGGCACACAGGCTGCGAAACTTATGATTGGATCTATTTGGCATAAAGATTTACAAATTCTTTGGGAAAAAGAAAATACTATATGTGTCATAACTTTCGTGAGCACCATAACTTTCTTTTTTCAATCACTTGAGTGCCATAATTTTTTTTAAATGTTTATTACAAGTGCTTTGTCGCATTGAATTTTTAACATTTAGGTATTGGAAATTATGATACTCAAGTAGTTGAAAAAAGTTATAGCATTCAATTGAGCATTGTAGACAAATTATGGAACTTGTAGTGTCCTTAAAGTTCTTCCCATATTATTCTGAATAGGAGCAATCTATATTTCACACTCTTAATGGCCATGTAACTTCCCCTTCCCACATGAACCAAGTGATTATGAAGTGCATGAGCTTCTAGCCATGCGATATGAGTTCAAAGGAAAACATAAAACTAGTTATTTCCAGTCCTGAAAGGCCCCCCCTGACGGAAGAATTTTAGATGTGGTATAATTTTAGAGGAGTTGGCAGTTTACTATTGTATTAACATGTTAATAAAAAGTGTCGGTAGTTTACATATGGCACTGGTAAAAATTTCAACGGAGCTGGTAAGCTACTACTTCGCCGGAAGATTGGTGACTCCCAACAGAGTTGGTAATTTTACTACTAGTTTACCTGAAGTCTGACCAATGCTATTGGTGGAGCTCTTTTACTAATGAACAAAATGGGAAATCTACCGTTGACGGAAAACTTTCCGGCTTTAACATGACTAAACCCTGGAATCGTTCAAAACTCTTGCTTTGCCTTCAATTAATTTGAGCTCTTCATACCAGCCGAGTTAAAATATGGAGAGAGAGAGAGAGAGAGAGAGAGAGAGAGAGAGAGACCTCTCTTCATTGTATGGTAATCCCACTAGAGTGTACCCTAATGTCAAAGAATTGAAACACTAAAGCTCTTTTAAGGTCACGTACTGCATATTTTAGACGCAAGTCGGTGAGTGCTATGTTATCAAGAAAATGTTGAGTTTCTTGACTGAAAACGTCGGGCCACCTTCGCAAGGTTTGACTAAATGGCATCGCCAAGTTCGAGTGTCAACACGGCATAAATTCTATTGTGCAAGTCAAACAAGCAAATGCATTTGCCTTTTCTACCGACAGCAATCGGTAACCTAACTAGCTCCCTCGCGGGAGCTGAAGTCCATCCCCTCTTGTCAACGGCAGATCATTCGCACCGAGTAGGAAATTTGTGCCAAGGAATCGTTGCCCTGTAGTACGACCTTGTCCGATCGGGTCGAGTAAGGATTAAACCTGAGACCTCATGCTGAGGCAAAAAAATTTGGGCTGCTTTCATCACTTAGCTGGCTATTCCATACGCAAAACTTTGAGCTTTTTCTCATGTAGTTTGGCTATATTCATACTCTTGTCTTTTTTCACAAGTTAATATTACAAAAAACCCAAACTAGTACATATGTAATAAATTTAACCAAGCTAATTTTTTGACAATCAAAAACTCAAAACCGATAACCCTTTATTAATTTCTATTAAATTTTACAAACAAATTTTTGAGTTATGACACATGACAATTAATGGGTGTACCGATTTGGGGTTTTACTAACTGTTTATCATATGTGTGCGGGTTTGTGATTTTTTAAGTATTAAATTTAATGAAAACTAGTGGATGGTAAATTTATCACAAAAGTACTAATTTAGAGTTTTTGATTGTCAAAATATTAATTTAAGATAGATTTGTCATATATGTACTAATTTGAGATTTTTTGTGATATTAACTCTTTTTCACGGGAGATGTTATGCTGAATTTAGTCCAACATGAATTGAGTTATTTAAGTCGTCGGGTACGATGGCAAACATGGGGGCAACTTATCCAATGATAGCTAATTTATGAAGGAATGAACTTACCCAGAGAACTCATCTGCTTCCACATATAAAAGGTTCTTGACCACTTCTTGAAAGTCATCTCCAGGAATCCCATAATGCTTCATTCAAAACCCTCAGTCAACATAACATTACATTTTTACATTACCTTATGACTAAAGCGTAATAGCATGACCATCCAACTACCCTTCGGCAATTTGCATAAAAAACCCAAAGCCAAATCAGATTTTTGAAGAAAACCAAATCGAATCAAACCATTGACATCCCTATTCCAACAATGTGATTGCTTTATGACAAATCCGACAAAGCAAACCTAACGTGCCACTGAGATTTGCCCAGAATTCATATTTTTATGCTAAAGATGGCGAGTGTTTTCAACCCCCATCGTCCACAAGAAATCTTAGCCAGCTCTTCTGTGAACATCTGACTTTGACCCATCAATTGGGTGATAACTTAGGGAGACGACATGTAAAGTTCATACTCACGAGCCATAATATATGACATCACAGACTTGTTTGTTTACTTTAGTCACATTTCTTTCTATGAAAATTTCAAATAAAAGGAAAATATTTTTCATGAAAATCATTTAAATAGTGGTTTCCATTTTTTTTGTAATTTTAGAAAACAGTTTCGTTCTCATTAGAAAGGAAATCATTTTCCTCAAATTTAAACTCATTGTTTTCTATGTATATAAAACGTTATTTTGTAAAGCAATCAATTTTCCGTTATCAAAACAATGGAAAATTGGAAAACAATTTCCTAGAAACAGTTTTCCTTCACGAAAAATAAATGATTTTGAAAATATTTTTTTGAAAAATAATTGTTTATAGTGCTCATAAAAATGTTAAACGAAAAGTATCTTTATGGTCCACAAAGACATATTGACGTAAATTATTATTGATAATGAAACTATTTTTTATTAATTAATTATTTCAAGTGATATCTTTTAAGAAATTATTTTATAAATCATTTATTTTGTGAAATAAACGGACTCTTTTCATTATTTCTTAGAAATTGTGACTTTTGGTGAAGGGTCCGACGATAATTTAAGAAATTCTGGCATAGCCCAACATATCCTTTTATTGAGTCAAGGATGCCACGCGCATCATTGATCGCCTCTCCTCATTTCAAATCCACCGATGTTGACTCATTACCTGATCGTGAGGCATCGATAGGGTTTTTCCTCTCGCTCAAGGGGACATCCCTAATTGCCACCTGGGGTCACTTTCATCACATGCAACTAGTTGACTTTTCAAAGTGTCACTTCATCCACTATTTCCAAGTAGCGAGAACAACGTAAGGCTGCATTTGATTGATTTTGAAAAATTACAAATGCTTGAAAAAATGCATATTATGTTTGGTAAAAATTCCTTAACAAAGTAACTTTAGGTTAAGTAGTAGTATTTGACAAAACAATTTACAAAGAGCTTTGGCTGTAATTTTTCTATTGAAAAACAAATTAAATCGTTTGCTAACTCCAGCAAAGGGTTTAGCCCACTGTTGAGTTAGGTCTGGCGTGGGCGGCTGAGGTCGCATGACCTCAACGGCCATCGCTTAAGTTTACCGACAAGCCCAAGCTGCCACTAGTGTTGCGCTACCTATGGTGATCGCTGATGGCACGTGGCCCCAGTCAACACTTGGGCTTGCTGGCGACCAACCTCAATATGTCCTTAACGAGGGTAAAGGGGGAATACAAGAAAGCTAGTGAGGGTAGAATGGGAAGAAAAAAATTCATTAAAATCTCTCGAGATAGCATTTTGAAAATGCTAAAAACCTAAAGGCAAGCGGGGACCTACCTTGTGCTTTCATCCTCCTAAGGCTAACTTTCAACCCCAAAACTTTTTAAGAATAGTTGCCAAACAGCTCAAATTTTCTCTAAAGGGCTAGGCACTCAAGGATTTTTAAAATGCTGAACCAAACACACCTTATGATTTTTCATATAATGAGAAAACCTACCTTAAATAGGTAAATTCCGGGCCCCTAATATGCCCTAGGTATCTATTAATTTCATGGACTAGGTAAGGCATGAACAGGAACCGGAGGAGGTGGCCTAATCATGAAATGGAATTGTTTTGCACATTCCACACACATATTTTCGCTCCTTAGTCATTGAATTGGCCAACTCCATGGAATTGAGAGTTATCTTGATGAAACGGAACTAGCAAGGGTGAATGGACTTGAGACTAGTTACGGGTGTGTTTGGTTCTTTTTTCCAATGGACTTTGTATGGGGATATGATGGGGTATTTGATAATCATTTTGAAGTAGTTTTCGACCAAAATGCTAGCATTGGGAATGCTTTGAAAACCAAAAGCAACGAGGGACTAACATTTTGAAGTAGTATTTGCGGAATTTCGAAGTTAGAAGTAAATTTTTTTCTTCCAAACTTCCCTTAACAAATCTATAATTTTTCTATTTTGCCCCCTCCTTGTTACTGTACATATCTTTATGCAATGGTGGTTGTTGAAGGCCAATTAGACCAGATCTAGCTGGCAACAGGCCAGGCGAGAGGCCAATGAGGGGCCAGTGATGATTGTGCTGATGCCACTTGAGGTCGAGCAGTCTCAACCGACGGTCACTAGTGCCAGATCTAGCTCATCGATAGCCTGAGCCTTTTGTCGACTCTAGTGAAAGGTTTGAGTTTTTTTTAATAAAAAATATAAAAAAAATTGAGCCAAAACCCCTTGCAAAAGTTCTTTTGCCAAACATCACTTGAACTAAAAATAGCTTTGCAGAGAGTTTAGACTGAACACGATTTGCATTTCTCAAAGGGTTTTGGCTTTTTTTTATTTGCATTACACCCAAAGCCTATTACCAAATTTAAACCAAACCCACCTTACGTAGGTTCAATTGGCACGTTAGAGCAACTCATGGCAAATGCAATTGGAAAAAGTAGGAAAGTGCTAAATAGTCCTCCCAACAACAGTTGCACCTTCCACTAAATTAATGTGTACCTTGATTTATGATTCAAATACATCGAGAAAATCTCTCTTCCTGGTCACGGAGTCTACCGTTGTCGAGAAGCCACTTTCATTGATTTGACCAAACTAAAGTGAATTTACAAATGGGTTATAAATGAGTTTTAAATGGATTATAACTGAGTTACCTAACAAGCTAAACATTTTTTATTTTAAAGTTTTTGAATTTTTGAACTTTTCATAATTGTTTCCTGTTCAAAAAAAAAAAAAAAACTTTTCATAATTGTTTCTTTTATTGTCTTTTTTTTTTTCTACAAAATTTGGTGAGGGTTGCCAATCGACTTCCTCCAATCATAGGCAAGGGATGGCCGATTGTGTCCCTTGCCCAGACGACGATTGGACAAGGACCACAACCCTCACCCACTGCTAGTGAGGGCTTCGTAGCCCTCGTCAGATTTGGGTGAGGACCTGACTCTTGCCCGTGAGCCTCGCCAGACTTAGAATAAAGAAAAGGAAAAGAAAATAAAAAAAAAAAATCAATTTTCTTTTGTAAATTATAAATATTATTCACTAGATTTCTATTGTACATAAGTGTTTAAGCAATATAATTTTAAGAAAATCATAAGAAATATGATTTTCAAAATTGAGTTAAATATAAAAATGTTTTAATAATATAGGTCGGGTCAAGTATGTGATGTTAGGTCTATATTGAATAGAACAAACCATTGTCGACCTGACTCGATCCATCCATTTAATAGGTCTAGTAGTGTTCAAGATCTCTGAGGATCCAAACAAATCTCTACTAGATGTTGTAGCCTTCCGGCCCACACAGATCAAATAATTAATGGTAAAAAAAAAGTATGTAATTTTTGGAGTGGCCCCAAAAGAATGCGCTGGTTTAATGACTCGAGCCTAAGCCTTGCATGAGCAAAACAAGTATGCTGATCACTTGAACAATCCCTTAGGGTTTTTCGGGGAGTTAATATTGGCTTCGAAGTGTTTCACAAATAGGGACATTTCTTCTTTTTAGGGGCATAAACAACAAATCGGATGCGAAGTGAATTGCTTTCTTATCTCCGACTTGCCTACACGACATGACTCCTACTAGTCGAGAGAACGGTCGCCCTTTCGCGCATCATTGATTGATAGAGCAGCAGAAGTAGTGAGAGTACAAAGCACCGAGGGGGGGTGGTTAAGGCCTCCCCAGGTGCGGCATTGGAATGATACAAATCGGTTCTCTTTCTTTAAGTTTAAGGATTCCCACATCCAACTTCAACTCATCTCAACCTCCGACTGGGATTGCGAAATCGAGGCGAAAGGCCATTCCCGAAGCACATGCCACTCCCAATGCGAATCCGGCGAGCCTCATTGGTGGGATCTCCGACCAACACGGCCGCGACTGGGGGCCGGCTTCTCGAACCCGTGGAGAGACGTTGGGGATCGAGAAGGGACACCTGATCATCGGAGCATGTTGAGTTCGCGGATCGTGCTTCGAGATCCCCCATAAAAAGCACAGAAGAATTCAGGAATGCACCGAGGCAAGTGAACATGCGCACGTCCGTACGGGGAGGCGATCAAGGGTTTCCCTTGGAGTCAGGGAAGGCCGACGGAGTGCGTGGATCTGGTCCAGCCTGGACCGTGTCCCGATGCCTATCTTCCTCCCCGACAAAACAGCTAGATCAACCCTCAGTCACATTTCTTTAAATGTATATATTATTACGGTATGGTAAGAAAGATATCTAGACTTTTGTCTTGACTTGTTGATTGTGTTTTTATTTAAATGCGATGGAATCATTGCCTCACATGTTATCATATCCTTAGCTTTGCGAAAATCTTATATTTAAATGTCATTGAGATCGGTGTGTCCAAGAATTTAAAGGAAGAGTTGTTCAAAAAGATCTAACTCAATCCTAAACTTCTTTAATTTAATTAGTTTAATCCTAAACCTTTTAATAATTTGTCAATGTAGTTCTTTCAGTTTTTTTTTTTTTTTGGCTAGAAATCACTAACACATAAAATTTGACCCATTTAAATCATAACATATGTCATCTAGAATGACTATTTTTTTTTTTTTTTTGATTTAGCCAATTTAGTCTTAAATATTTTAACAATTTGCTAATGTGATTCTTTTAGTCAATTTTTGCTAGATTTCGCCGACCCATCAATTTTTAGCCAATTTAAATCACATCATCTATCATGTAGAGTGATTTGCTTATACCAGTTCATAATAGCAATCTCTCGATTACAATGTAATAGGAAATCATACAAGAGGAAGGCCCCCGCAGTGGTCGGACTTCGAGCAATCCATGATCGATACTTTCTAAGAAGTAATATGATTTTCAGGTCTAATGACAACTAACTCGCCAACCTATTGAAATTTATTGTGCACGACAAAGGACAGAATTGAGACAATTCTCTTAATTTTTTTTTTTTAAAGTATTAGCATGGCCAATTATTAATGCCTTTTCTCTAGAAGGTTGGGGTGGATGAGACAACTGTGGTATTATTACATGGTCGCGCACTCCATATTAAACTATTCAAGCATGCTGAATAGATGCTTTCTTATTAGATAATTGAAAAAAAAAGAAAAAGAAAAAGATGGGGGCGTTGATTAAATTCATTCAATGGAGATGGATTCTCTGGCGCTGCACTTAATGCATCTCAGTTGCCAAAACATTTCAAATTATTGCTCTTTTTCGAAAGTATTTTAATTCGTTTTTGAGAATAAAAACAGAGCCAGGTAAGCAAACATTGAAGATGTATTGGATCTACCGTACATACGTTCCACGTTGGAAAGGTTTATACATACGAGTCATGTTAACGAGCGCCTCCGAAGGTACCTATCGACAGAATCCTAAACCGTAAACATGCATAAACTAACCTTGCGAGGATACATATGTATCGATGTGACATTGAAGACATATTCCTGATAAAATTGCAAGGTTTGTGGGAATTTCTGGTCTAATTCGCTAAGAAATAACTTTATATTATAGATCCATTTTTAATTTTGACTCGAACTTCAAAAAAATCCACAACTTTTACTCAAATCTTAAATCTCCTCACGCATTCAAAACTCACCACTAATGTTTTCGAAATTATCAATATCGGGGTTAGGTAGAGGTTTATTATCGGAATTCGTGTCTTCATCAATACTCTATCTTTTATATGGGTCAATACGAGTCTCCCAATACTGATAATGTCTAAAAAAAAAACCAGTGATGATTTCTAGGCGCGTGGGCAAATTTGGGATTAGCAATGGGAGTTGAAAATTTATTTTAGATAAAAAAAAAAAAAGTTTGCGATGGAATTGAGATTGACTTAAGGAAATATTTTCCTCACTTTCTAGCGTTTGGTTCATTTAGGAAAATGAGTCGATTGAAATTGTTTTTTCAGTCAATAGAAAATGTTTTCCTACCAAAATTCAAATTCGGAAAAATGATTTCCTTTTTTAAGAACTAGAAAAAAAAATTCCAAATACACGACTAACTATTGGCACTTGGCCCCAAAATTCTATGTTTGAGTATGAAAATCCCAGTGTTGATTCTCAAGTTTTGGCATGTCTCCTAGTGGCGGGGCATGGGGCCCATGTGCCCGTGCTTGCATCCAACAAGGCCGGGCCTAAATCCCGGTGCTTGTACCCAATGGTTCGGCCCCGAACTTGGGTCCATAAAGCCATGCTTAGGTCCCTAACACTCGAGCTTTGTTCCCAACTCTTTGGCCCAGGTCCACAAAGACCATGTGTGGATCCTCGATGCTTGGACTCAAGTTTTGATTTATGAAACGTTTATGAAAATATTTTTTTAAAAATTAAATTTTAAAATCAATTTTTTTATAATTTTATTCTTTTCTTTCTTTTCTTTTCTTGTTCTTCCTCCTTCCTCTACCGACTGCATGCTTTGGTGACGGTGAGTGAGCATGAGGCTCAACCTATCCAAGCGAGCTTGAGCGTAAGACTCACTTGAGTCTGGCAAGCTTGTAGTTTACCTAATCGAACGAGCTTGAGCTAGCCTGTGGCCGTCACTAGCCATTATTGAGGCGACAATCGGCTAAGGAGGAAGGAAAAAGAAAGAAAAAATTTAATTTTTTTATTTTTTTCTAAGATAAATTCAAGAGATTAAAAATCGTTTTTCGAATAAGATTCAAACACCGAAAAACGTTTTCAGTCACATATCACCAAATAAAGGAAAAAAATATTTTTTTGAAAGATAATTTCTCAAAAATTACTTTTCTTTTTTATATAATTTTCTCTCCATATAGACGCGCCCTAAAATTAGAGTTTTTCTTCTAGAGTTTTAGCTAAAATATTTAAGCGGGTTTCCTACCAATAGGGAGTGCCCTGATCAGAAGGGTGGAAGCAGTTGCCCAAGCGTTGACGCGCCCTAAAATTAGAGTTTTTCTTCTAGACTTTTCTTTCACATTAAATGTTCCACGCCTCCCAACCCCCCCATCCGGCACTTCCCTCTTCTCTCCACCGTCAATTTCAATAATATCCATAGCGAAGCTTGTTTCCTCTTGTGATATTCTAAATTTGAATTCAATCCAAACGTGAAAGCAATGAGTGATCATCTCAGTCACATCCAACAGCCTCTCCTTCCATAGTGACATTTCACTCCTTTTTGAAGGAATTTTTAAGTTCATTAACCCAAGAAGAAACCCTAAGCGTAACCCGAAACTCCGTGGCTCCAGGTATGTCCAAACTTCATGTCCGCAATTAAAAGTCCGCAACGAGTCGTTTTGCCCTGAATAGAGGAATTGGCGTTGTTTTTCTTTGTTCAATGCCATGCACATTAGCACCGTAAGCTACGTTGGCATTTGAATTTTCGCTTTTATAACTACACCTGGAAATGAACAATTGTTCTCAAATTCTTCATTCTGAAGGAGAGTACATTTTAGTTTTTAAGAACAAATGCGTTTCTTGTGGTGCATTTGATTCAGCTTTCCTAAAAGATTTGGAGAAACGTATAATAGTTTAGTCTAAAGGGTTTTAGGGAAATGCAAATATTATTTGGTAAACTTGACAAATTTCATTAATTCGTGGCTTCAACATTTCCAAAGTTAACATTTGGCCCAAGGCCCCTTGGTAAACCTTTCCAAACACCCTTCCTCAAGAAATTTTAGAGGTCAAAAGTCCTTGCAAATGTTGAACCAAATGCACATAATAGAAGCAATACCATCATGAATGCTTCTATACTTATATTCACACACACACACATATATATTCATGAATGAAACACGGTTTCTAGAAAAAAATAGCCATAAGAAGAAGCAAAGCACAAAAAATTCTATGTAGATATTGAAGATGTAATTAAGAGCTAAAACTTGAAGAGCAATGGATTAACTCAAAATGATTATGTTGAGCATACATTGGCATTAGTGTGCACCAAATAAAGGGTGCTACAGACACGAAATTGACTTAAACCCAAGAGGGGGTGGGGAGGCCGCGCCACACCGCTGCCGCCAACCCTGCTTCAATGGCGAGAGACAGCGTCTCAGCTAGGAGAACTTGGGTTGGTTCTAGTTAGGGCAAATGTCCTCTCACGGTGGTGAGGCCACTGTTTTTCGTCATTGAGTGAGGGCCGGATCACGCCTACATTGCACGAAATAGGCATTATACGGACGCCAAGTCTTCTTCACAATATTAAAAAAAGTTGTACTGAATTTTGAATTTGATTATGCTTTTTTTCTGAAAATTTTTTAGGATTCATTGTACTTAACCTCAGGACCTGAGTATATCCTAAATTTATTTTGTCCGGGTCTCTTGTGGACTTCCTTCGGCATCTCTGGACGTAAAACACTAGAGGGTATTTCATTTTCCCGAGGAAGACGAAGATACAGAAAGAAAATAGGAGGATTAAGGCGTGCTGGCATTGGCATGTTAAATGGAAAGCACGCAAGCTTATTAGCCCGCCTATGGTATATTTGTTGGATAGGCGGACCGGCTCTTAGTAGGAGTCTTCAAGATTCTTGCTTTGTGGGGGGACTTGAAAATAGTTAAGGATTCACAAAGTACCCTGTTTTCGAGAGTTTTTCTAAAAATTTTAGGATTCATTGTAATTAGCCTAAGCACATTTAATAAATCTATCGACTCTCAAATTCTTCCATGCCTTCTTTACGGCAGTTCAAAAGAAGGCCATGATTGTACCCTAACCAGAAATGAATCTTTTTGTGCCTTCATTCTTTTCTTTCGTTTTTTTTTTTTGGGATTTTGGCCTGAGCTAGCGACGGTTGATTTTCATGAATTTGTTATGAAGCGACGTACCCAGATATGATCATATAGCTGAAGCTGCTGCTGACGACTCTTTCAACGTCCGGCCATCATCAACCTAATTCCATTAAACACCATTTAAAAAATGGCGCAAGTTGACCATGATGTCGGATCTGTCATCCCCGCACAGCCGATCAGCTGTCACTTCTTAATTCCCCACGAAAGAGAACGAAAAACAATCTTTAATGCACCGCCGGTCTTTCGAAACTTCGAACAGCTCCGAGTTCTTGAAAACACAAACCGCAATTTTCCTTTTCTTGTCTGGAGATCGCACATGTGCGCAGCGATTTTTAGCGACTGGACGAGGTGGCAGCAACCGACGCTTTCTTCGTGCTTCGCACTCAGCTCTCTCCTCAGTCTTCTCCTTCTTTCGTCTTCCCGAGTCTGCCATCTGACTCTTGCGCCTGCGGCTTGAGGGGGAGGCTTCTTCTTGGACTTGCCGCTTTTTCGCACGGCGACAGGATTCGAGGAATTCGTGGGACTCGAACGTGAGGTCGATCGCAGCCCACGAGTTTATTGCTCCTCCGAAGATTCAAATGTGAAAGCGTCAGGTGGCCGAGCTCTTTTTTCTTGCTCACATGTAGCGCGAGGGCCTGTAAAAGATTGATGATTCACACTGCTTGCTGTCGGTATGCTGCTTGGCTCCAAAGGTGAATGAATCGTCTTCTTCTCGTCAGAGCAATTCTTGAATCTTTCTGCTGCGCTCTGATTTCTGGAATTTCTGGTGTTGCCCCTCTGCAGAGCTGTGATTTTCTCGGTCGAATTAGAGCTCGCAGTCGTTTATAGTTCGTGCCTGAATGATTCGCAACTTCAGCCGCTCACTTTGTAGATCTCTTTTCTCTCCTGGGTCCTCCTGGTAAAGGAGGATTCTTGTGATTGTTTTCTTGAATTTGGTTTTGGGTGGAGGAAGATGGGGACGCTGCACATCGTGGGCTTGTTGTGGCTTAATGCGTTTCTTCTGTTTGGGATTTGTCTGGCAAGCATTCAGACCATTGGTCAAATCTCGCCGGGGTTTCAAGGCTCTGAAATGAACTGGATCGATCATGACGGCCTGTTTCTCCTGTCGAATGACTCGAATTTTGCTTTCGGTTTCGTTACCACCTCGGATGTCACTGCGTTTTGGCTGGCTATAATCCATGTCGGCACCAAAGCAATGATCTGGAGCGCCAATAGGGACTCGCCAGTCGTGATGTCGGACAAATTCGTGTTCGACGCCACTGGCAACGCGTTCTTGCAGAAGGGAGGGAGCGTTGTTTGGTCCACGGATACAGGCGGGAAGGGAGTTTCGGCTATGGAGCTGCAGAATTCGGGCAATCTGGTCTTGCTGGGAAGCAACGGGGAGTGATTTGGCAGAGCTTCAGCCATCCGACGGATACGCTGCTGTCGAACCAGGAGTTCGCTGAAGGGATGAAACTAGTGAGCCAGAAATCGAAGAACTTGAGCTATACACTCGAGATCAAATCTGGAAATATGATTCTCTCTGCAGCGTATGGAACGCCCCAGCCGTATTGGACGATGGGGGGTGATACCCGTAAGATCATCAACACTAATGGTGGCCGAGTCGCTTCTGCGTCGCTTGATGCAAATTCGTGGAACTTTTATGATCAAAACAGAACCTTGCTGTGGCAGTTTGTGTTCTCAACTAATACGGATTCGAACACCACTTGGATTGCAGTGCTGCGTAACGACGGCACCATCTCCTTCACCAATTTGCAGAGTGGTGAAGTTTCTTCGACGATAATACCGGACAACCCATGTGGCACGCCGGAGCCCTGTGACCCTTATTTGATCTGTTACAGCAATAAGATGTGCCGCTGTCTTCCTACTCTTAGCTCTCACCCGAATTGTGGATCGGGAATTAATTCTCCCTGCAATCGTTCGGCAGGTCCTGTAGATCTCATTAGTGCAGGGGACTCGATTAGCTACTTCGCTATCAGTTACATTTCGCCCTCGCTGAAAGCTGATCTAAATGGTTGCAAGACCTCTTGCCTTGCCAACTGCTCGTGCCTTGCAATGTTCTTCCAAAATAGTACCGGAAATTGCTACATGTTTAATGATGTTGGAGCTTTCATAGCCTCCGGGAGCAGTTCCGGATTCACCGCCATGATTAAGGTATCGAGCAATGGAGGGGCTGGTGCAACTCCGGGAGGGAGCGGGAGCAACAAGAAGCGTGTGATTCTTGCTGTTGTCATTTCCATCACGACAGTGCTCCTGATTTTGGTTTAGTTTACGGAGGATTCAGATGGTTTGTGTTGAGGGGACAGTTTCCGGAATCGCCTCAAGTGACGTCAGAAGAGGATAACTTCCTGGAGAATTTAGCCGGGATGCCAATCCGTTTCAGTTACAGGGATCTTCAGACGGCGACTGACAACTTCACAAGGAAGCTCGGGCAAGGTGGTTTCGGCTCCGTGTACCAAGGAGTCCTCCCGGACGGAACGAGGTTGGCTGTGAAGAAATTGGAAGGCATTGGCCAAGGAAAGAAAGAGTTCAGAGCAGAAGTCTCCATCATCGGAAGCATACACCATCACCACCTGGTCAGGCTAAAAGGCTTCTGCGCCGAAGGTTCGCACCGACTTCTGGTTTACGAGTTCATGGCCAACGGGTCTTTGGATAAATGGATCTTCAAGATGAACAAGGACGACCTGCTCGACTGAAACCAGGTTCAACATTGCTTTGGGGACGGCGAAAGGATTGGCTTACTTGCACGAGGATTGCGATGTGAAGATTATTCACTGTGATATAAAACCCGAAAATGTGCTCCTCGATGACAGTTTCAGGCCAAAGTCTCGGACTTTGGATTGGCCAAACTGATGACCCGAGAGCAGAGCCATGTCTTCACTACCATGAGAGGCACGAGAGGCTATCTCGCACCGGAGTGGATAACGAACTACGCAATATCAGAAAAGAGCGACGTTTACAGCTACGGAATGCTGTTGCTCGAGATCATTGGCGGGAGAAAGAACTACGATCCTTCGGAAACCTCAGAGAAATCTCACTTCCCGTCATATGCATTCAAGATGATGGAAGAAGGGAAACTGAAAGACATCGTCGATTCGAACATCAACTTCGAGGACAAAGACGACCGTGTCTCCGTCGCGATCAAAGCGGCCCTGTGGTGCATACAGGAAGACATGTACTCCAGGCCGTCGATGACCAAGGTTGTTCAGATGCTCGAAGGCCTTTGCACTGTCCCGATGCCGCCGATGACATCTCCCCTGGGTACTCGCCTCTTCTCGAACATGTTCAAATCGATCAGCGAGGAGGGGACTTCTTCGGGGCCATCGGACTGCAACAGCGACACCCATCTCTCCGCCGTTCGGCTCTCAGGCCCCAGATAACAGCTGTAGATGGTGTTTGTCCATTCCTATCTTGTTAGGTTCTTTGCATGTATATCATTTTGATCCCTCCAAACTTTTGTAATGCTAGTTGCTAGAGTTAATACAGAAGAAGCTTTTGGTCTTCAACTTTTATGCTTTTGCAGCATGTATATAGGGAGAAGGGTGAGATCAGATGGGAATGCTATTGAAATGAAGTAGACTTGAGCCGTTTTGGGAGAAGGGTGCCTAGGTTGAAAAGATTCTACAGCGGATTTTCTTTCTGAGCAAGCTTTTCAAACCATAATAAAGTCGCTCCTGCTAACATCACAGCAATCTGATTTTGTCATCTTAAAAGAAAATGGCTTTGGCAGAAGGGCAAGAAAGAAAATCAATGACGGACCACCTGGACTAAAAAACAAGAGAAAGTACAAAACCATGTGAAAAGAACTGTAATCCCTTTGAATCTGACAGCAGAATAGTCAGCATTTTTGTTCCAATCTTTTGCTTTTTGGTCTTTCTTATTTAGTTGCCTAATATTAACAAGGTGTGTGGGTCCTGTGACGGTGGTATATTCGTCCTATCCGAAACCTATCCTATAAATATCGATTCCAAACATTTTGCACTTGAAAATCTACCATATATACTTTTGAAATCACCCTAAAATTTGAAACACATTAGGTTCCTTGAGTTCTAGGGCACCTTGTATATTTTCCAAATATTTTTATTGAATAAAAATCATCACAATTTCAGTGATTTACATATTGAACACTCTGGACCTTAGTAGGTTCTTAAATTGTTACGTTTGAGACCTCTTGCGGATCTCAACATCCTTCAAATGTAAAATAATTAGAAAATAGAACCAGGTATGAGGTTCAAAAAAAAGAAAAATTGTACCAATTGGGAGCATAGGGCATGTGGGTATGGATACATTAAAATTAAAATGCATTTTCGTGACCCACCGAATTACTGAACAGGCGAAGGAGATCCCTATAGGGAGGAAAATCCTCTTGTAAACCAAGCCAAGAAACTAAGGTAGCACCTGGCTACAATAGAATAATGTGGATTAAATGACAAAATCCATGTACATGTCTGACGATAACATAATCTTTAAACAACAGTGAAAGGCAAAAGAAGAAGCTTCTTCTATTATAGCAGAAAATAATCGATTCTATCACATGCAAAAATAAACAATTAAAAAATATTTTCATTGTCTCGGAAATTATCGAGATTAGGGAAAACATTTCTCATTGACCATATATTTCAATCGATACAAGCAATTGATTTTACCAAATCATTCATTTTCTACGAAATAAAAAAAGCTTTTTTTTTCTAAAAATAATTAATTAATTGCATACAAAAATGAACAAACAAAAAATAATTTTAATGCATATAAATTATTGTCAACAATGATAATATTACTTGTTGATTAAGTATTTCAACTAATACAAGCAATCAATTTGAGAAATTATTTGTTTTTTGCCAAACAATGGAATTTTTTTATTTTTGGTTCTACGTAGGAAAAAGAGGAACAAGAGATTGTAAGATAAATCAACGGTCTAGCTCCACGCTCGCACCAATCCAGATTCTCTTCCTCGCGCAAGCCCACCTCTCTGCAGCTTCCTCCTCCGGCGCCGGCGACGATGGCTTCACCGTCGCCGTCGACGACCCACCTCTCCCCACTCACCTGCTGCTCCTCCTCCTCCCTTTCCTCCCATCCCTCTTCTCGCAGGACGAAATTCGAATTCCCCGCCAATTCCCAACGGTCTTCTCCCTCCCCCATCGCCTCTCGCGCCGGAGCCATCGCCTCTCCCTCAAGCTCGACCCCGGCGCGCCGCTTCTTCCGGTGACCACGCCCCGTGCGCGGTCGATGTTTCGCGAATCCGGTCGATCGCGATCTTTCGGAGCTCGCAGCTGGAGACCGCGTCTCGAGGAGGAGGAGGAAGCTCATAGCCGTGGCAGGCCTGGCGGCCACATTGCCGTTTCTCCTTCAGCTGCGCGGTTACACGGAGGGAATCGTCGCCGACGCCGCCGAGTAAGCTCGACGCTCTTTGCTTGACGAAAGTCCATGTCTTTATTGGTTGGAACGAATGAAACGGGAATTTCGAGGGAGATTGAGATGCTTTTGAGCTTTGGAGTTGAGCCTGCGGAGCGAAAGAAGGCTATGCGTTTTCGTCGGTGGTCGGATTATGGGTTTTGCAGCTGCTTCTTCCGGTGATCAGTTTGTGTGTATGTGTGCATGCTACGGAGTTGTCCCGCCGAAATGACGCTTTTTGCTTCCTTTAAAGGACTTACTTGCCGTTTAAAGTAGGAGGTCCAGGTGTGGTCCTTCGGATTATGAGATCTTAGTTTGTGTTTCCGGCTGGCATTTGAGGGGTAAAAACGTATCCTGGGATGGGTTTCCTGGTTGCTCATTCACTGACTTCCTGGATTTTAGTATCTGTAAGCTGTAACTGTGAATTGTCTTGTTTCTCAACATTGATGTTATGGACACTGCATTCAGCTGGGGAAAAACCATTTTGGGTGATGGTTTGATGGGTCGAAATTGCGATTCGGAAGTACTAATTGGATAGGGCTGTGAGTTTGATATTTTGTTTATCGTGACCTTGGGGCTGCATCTGTATTTGTGTTGACTTGGGGCATTTGGATATGTCCATGACTGTTGGTTTTTCATGTTCGTATATCAAAGATTAGATAATGATGAATACACGATGATAAAGGAAGAGGTCAGAAAGGTAGTTTTCCAAGGTGAAGGCTGCTGGTGTGCTTCGTTTGGTATTTCATGATGCTGGAACCTTTGAAATGGGTGAAAACTCAGGTATTTTACATGGACAGCAAGTTAAAGTTCTACAAATAATGATACTCGACATCAGTAACTGTGCTCCATATCTCTGGCTACAAGTTTTGAATGCCTACTAATCGATCCAAATTGTTTTATCCTCTTTTTCCCCATAATTGAACTTTTGAGCTGAAGCTAAGATGATGCATATATTGATTTCATCTGAATTAGGGGATATAGCTCTCATTTGCCAAAAAAGTTAGATAATCCCTGTAAATGGGCATAACTTTTTTTTGTCATGGTGGTTTACTAAATGAACAAGGGCAAGTAATTCTATGACTGTTAAAGCAACTAGAGACTCTAATGGACCTTTATAAATGAATGATCAATCATAGAGAGCAGTATCATTCATACTACCTGTATTTGTGAACTAATGGTCATGTCCGATTCTTTTAATGCATGCACATACTTCTTTTGAGTTGAAAATTTTCTGCATCATGCTTTTTTGTCTGAGTATGGATTTCAATCCTCATATTGTAATTCTAATATGTTTTGTGTCAATATCCAGGTGGTATGAATGGTTCCATAGTTTATGAACTTGAAAGGCCTGAAAATGCTGGGCTAAAAAAGCCTGTGAAGGTATGTTTTCTTTTATTACATCCTCAAGCTTAGCATCCATTCTGGAGATGCAACATTTCATTTCAACTGGTGTACTCCCTCATGCATTTCTGGACTGCTAGAAGTTCCTGTATCTTATGTCTAGAACAGTCAACTCCGGTTCATCTTCAGGCTAACTCGTCAGTCATTGTGTTGTTGTTTAGATACTAGAAAGCAAAGGGTGAGGTGGATGCAAAGAGACCAGGTGATTTTTTTAGTGTTATATTCTATATGCTGATGGTATGATTGTGGTGATATAGATGGAACTTTCCTCTCTCAGTATCCTGGGCAGACATGATAGCTGTGGCTGGAGCTGAAGCAGTTTCTGTTTGTGGAGGTCCAACTATTCCAGTTGTTCTGGGCAGACTTGACTCAATGTAAGAAGCTATTTCCAATTCAATTACTACTGTTCTGAAGATGCGTTGATGGCAGAGAAAACATTATTTCACTCATTTAGTATTGTCAGTATTGCAAGATTCTTTGCATGTCTCCATCTTTGTGTATAGTCCCAAGCTAATATTGGTTTGGTTTCATTTCTTTATTGAAGGAAGCCTGATCCTGAAGGAAGACTTCCCGAAGAAACTCTTGATGCTTTGGGTTTAAAGCAGTGTTTTCAGAGGAAGGGCTTATCGTGAGTTGCTATCCCATGTACATGTTGAATGATGCTTGCAAATTAAATGAAGTATTGTTTATTGACTATTGCATATTGTTATGCATCTTACTGCTGATGGTTAAACTGTTTAATAGATATTTCACCGGTCAACATAGAATTGGTTGTTTAGTCAACTGTGATACATTATGTTTTGCAATTTCAGGATGATAGATTCAGAGAAAATCATCCCCTCCTCCCGCCCCCTCACACCCCCCACACACACACAAAACAACCCCAAAAAAGCAAGACAACTATGCTTCCTTCTGTGGCAATAAGCATTCCCTCTTTGTTTTTCCCCTCCATTCCAAAAAAATTATGCCCCCTCTATGAGTTATTATTCTGACAGTATTAGCTGCATGATTACAAAAAATGAAGCTTTCAAAACAGACTAAGAACATGTTTGATTGTTCCTGCTATGGACTCTGTTTGATTTTTTGCTATAGAAATCTGTCCTTTCAGTTTCTTACACTATTCTGTAGTTTCTTCTCTCAGCAAAAGGAACATATTGATGTTGTCCTCATCCTCTCAGGACACAGGAACTTGTTGCATTATCTGGAGCCCATACCCTCGGCAGTAAAGGTTTTGGGAATCCGGTTGTTTTTGACAATTCATACTACAAGGTTCTTCTAGAGAAACCCTGGATGTCTTCAGGTAGCGAAAAACATTGATGGTTCTCATGTTCTTCTGTTCTTTTCATAGTTACGTTGGCCTACTGGTTCTAGTTTGTTGTAGGTAAAGCATTATTTGGCATGAAATTAGTCCTGCCATCAGCTTTCTAACCCAGGAAAAGATTCTATATCTGATACTATGGAGTCATAATTGTGGTATTGTTTCAATAGTTAGCTCTGATCCAGTGGAAATTTATTTAGTCTGTACTGGGAAAAGGTTATTCTCACTTTTTCTGTTGCAAAAGCGACCTGAGTTTTTCTCATCGGTAATAGTTCTCACTTAAGCTTTGCTCTTAATTAACCCTTGCTTAATTTCCTTTTTTTCAATGCAGCTGGTATGCCAAGTATGATTGGACTTCCTTCTGATCGTGCACTTGTTGAGGACAATGAATGCTTAAGGTTACTGATTTGATATCCCTACTATTTCCTTTTTACTAGGAAGATGGGAACAGTTTAGCCATATCTTTCTGGCCATAGACTATTATGGTGAGATATATATATATCGCTGTCACTGGCACTTGTCAACTTTCAGGGATGCACCATTATTGCCACTTTTGATTTTCTTTTTCTCATGATTCTGGATAAAGTTGGCTTTTGTCTTAATGATCCAGTTAAATCCACATTCCATAAATATGGGAGGTGCTATATTATCATGGCCTGTTTATGCTTCTGAGAAAGCAATGTAGAATGGAAATGTGCCGACACAACAAACATAAGTAGCCAGTCTGAAGTAATTAGTATCACCTGATTTACTATGGATATTTTGCATGAGAATGTTCTGTTTAATGTGATATTTGTTTCTTTCATTTGCTTGATCATGATACCTATATATTTTATATATACAGATGGATTGAGAAATATGCAAATGATCAGAATTTGTTCTTCAAAGATTTTGAGAATGCTTATGTCAAGTTAGTGAATTCTGGTGCAAGGTGGAGGAGCTTGTGAAAACTTTCTATCACATGGGGGCAAAATCTTGCTGCTTTTGCATTGCATGCTGTGGGAGTCCAATCCTACTGCTAAGGGCGCATGCGAAGTTGTTTTCATACCTCCCAAATTCGCATCAGAGGATGAAAGTCAATCAGCAAATTCCTCCCACTGAAGGCTGTTTAAAATGAAAAATGGGCCGAGCCACCGAGCATGCATGTTTAACTGTAAAACTGTGCTACCGTCTCTTTGACATGGTACGTCAGAAGTCTTATTTTGTGGTTTGAACATTTTTAGTTATGTTGAGCTTGATTTTTGTTGGCCACACTCTTGATATAGGTTTGCTCATATTATACAGAGATGACCAATGATAAAGAAATTAACAGAAGGTGTAGACACGAGTGCACGTTTCTCTTCAGTTATTATTGCCCCCTACAAGTTTTGATCAATACCATAGATATGATAGAAGAGTCACACATCACAGTTCGCACAGATGATGAACAGGGAAGAAGACTTAAAACACACAGAAACCCAGTTGCAGAATGGAGGATTGCGCAAGATTAATACATTCACTTAAACGCTTTAAGCTTAAAGCGAGGAGCTTGTTTGTTGAATCTTCTAGTTGAGCATCGACGATAAGTTTTCTTGAATAGGAAAACATAATTATTACCAAGTCTTGGCCGATCGAAGACAGCTGTGCTAAATAATCATTCCTAAATTCTGTACATTCACGTTGTCACCAAATAATTCAAAACAACATATGAATGGCTTTTTCACTAGGAATATGCATCGTAGTAATCCCTGTGCAACCTTAAAAACAGAAATAAAGCATCACTGCCCGAAGGAAAAATAAGCATGTCTGAAGATTGGAATAGTAAAACTACGAGATGATGAACTATGTAGAGTCGTTATTAAGTCACCTGAAGTTTTGAGTTGATGCACAGCAGGGTGATTTAACGGTTAAAATGCTCTAAGAGTGGAGGAGATGGTCAGGCCAACGGGCGAGATATATAAGACTCTGCACCTGACTAATTCGGCAAAGATACTACCAATGGGAGGTGTGTTTATCTTCCTAGCTTTTAGAGTGTATTCTATGTAAAGCAGAACATTGGCCAGCCAATGCCATTTGACCTTAGCAACCTAGGGATGAGACCCGTGGGCTACCGGAGCCATGGAAACCTCTTATCCCTTGGAGCAACCCCTAGGATCCAGGAACTTATACTTCTACCTGATGTGCGTAGGCTAGGGAACTGTCGCCTGCTGTGGGAATTCCTGTCGCTCGCTTTTGGGTTGTAATCGGATCTGCTAGAAAATCATCCCAACCACCGTTGTTAATATGTCAAGAATGGATGAGTGGACACCATCAAAGAGCAGTCGATTCATGCCGATGAGTTTCCTAAATTAGCATGAATGAGATATAGGCGGGAGGTCTTTATCTGTCGCTTGTTAAGGAAAAGAGGTAGTTGTCAAATATAATCATATGATTAATGTCGTTTTAGGTGGTCCTAAATACGTGGGCAGTAGAGTCCGTTTCCCACTCGGCTTTTAGAAAGGGACCTACGAGTTATTTCTTCGGTTGTGAAGTCCAATAAGCAAAAGTGACTTGCTTGGCCCATCCAATCTCGTAGGCAAAACGTATTGTTATTTGATACCAAGAAAAGGTATGGCATATTCATTTTCCGTAATAAGCTTTCCTTGGCACAGACGATAATTCACTGCCTTATATTTGTCCAGAATTCTAGCGGTAATATGATATTAAAACAGTGATGATAAAACCAAATAATTGCCAACTTAGTTTTAAATAGAGGCCTAAATTGATAATAACTCTCAAACAAGGGCATGAAGTGAGGCAGTTTAAAAAATCAGAGTGAACTTATCTCAAACAAGGGAATGAAGTGAGATAGATTGGCAAAGGATACTAGAAATACCATAATTTTAGTGCCAAAATTTTTCATTGGATTACTTAAGTGTCAAATCGGAAAAAAAAAAAAAACACCACTTAGATGCCTCCAAAGACAAATTCTAACAAAAAAGAAAAGATATTACCATGTGGCTTTTTTTAAAAAAACTTAAATCAGACGTGGTTATTTATTAAAAAGCAAGTCCAACGTGGATGACGATCTAGCAATTCCTTAACTCAATTTCTCTCCCTCTCTCTCTTCGCACTCCAGACTCACTCGCTCAATCGGCGTCATCCTCTCTCATTCACTCACTCAATCAACATGGAGAAACGTTAGGGCTTTGTTGGTGGTTGAAGGGAAAAATTAGAGCTCCTTGGTTGATGGGAAAAGATTAGGGTTCGGTGGGTTCGGTATCGAATCAGTAAGCATTCTGCTTTTTCTCACCTATGTCTTGGCTTTGTTGATACAAACTTGAGTCGTTTCTGCTTGTTCTCCTCTCTATTGCAAGAATTAGATCTTAATTGCCCAAAATCGTCAGTTTAAAATAGGGTTGTTAGGACAGGTGAATTTTGGGACAAATCGGTAAGGATTTTGCTAATTCTCACCTTCTTCTTGACTATGTTGACATGAACTTCAGTCGCTTATGCTTATTTTCCTCTCCATTGCAAGATTTAGATCTTAATTTTCCCTAACATCATTGTTTTGAATTAGGGAGGAGAGGTGAATTTTTAGACAAATCGGCAAGCATTCGACTTGGGTATGAAGAAGAGGGGAAATTTAAGGCTTTCCATACATAACAACGTCATTGAATTTTGCCACATTGGATTTTCAGTGAATCATGTAGGTTAGAAAAAACATTAAAATATTATCATATCGGGTTTCTAGCATTTCAAAGAATTGGCATTTAAATGATCTAGCTAAAAGTTTTGATATTAAAATGAATGTTGTACGGAAGTTATGGCATATCTAGGATCCGTTTCTTGAGACAATCTTCTCGAAAGGAGACATAATAAGGGGCCGATATGGCCAACTTAATCTCAATTAAAAGCATGAGCATCTTGGCTAGTTTGCACATGTGACTCATGTGGTTGTTTCAGTGACAACATTAATGAGCCCAGAACGACATACGTGTGACTCATGTGATTATTTCAGTGACAACATTAGTGAGCTGAGAACGACATACATGTTTGACACAAAGAAACTACATCAATGATATTAGGAGCAAATTTTCCATTAGAAGAATCGTCAAAGAATCCTAACTTCAATTTTGGGTTTCTTCAAATTGGCTCAAAGCATAAAGTTTAGTACAAAATTGCCCCAAATGTTTCCGTTTTGCCACAGAATAAGCACGTGAATTGCACGTGTGAACCAACTGATTGATGAGCTCTAACCCTTATTTGAGTCTAAGTTAGTCATTAGGCACTTCTCTAAAACAAGATCCACCTTGGCTCTTTTAAGACAACATCCAAACTCAAGCACATGTTTGAAATTAAGTTGGTCACTTCACGCTTTTATTTGAGATAATATTTACTTAAAGTTATTTTTAAGAAAATGACCCCATGAAACTATATTGGCTATTTCAAGTCCTTATTTGAGGTCAAGTTCACTATATGTCATCTTTTGAGAAAATAACCAACTTTAAATCCTTATTTGAAATTCTCCCAAAATAGATTGATGCTTAAGATATGGTCAGTTTTGGTCAAGATTTATATAGAAATGCAATGTAATTCTTCTTAAAATATGTAGACGTCATTCCTTTATACTAATGCCATGTAAATCTTACTCTTTTTTCAATGTACATATTGAAATGCACATATCATCCCATTGATAACTCGAAAAGACTAGATACGCACTATACAGTAGTGGATAGCAATTTTATTAATAGTTTATATATAAACTTTAGTTAGGTCGTTTTTTTTTTTTAAAAAATATAACTGTTTATAAACAGTTCATGGCTCATGTATTAATCATATACATTCGAATGAAAGATGATAACTCATAAAATTTTTACACGGGCGACGATTATTAGAGGCTATTCTACCGAACTTTCTTATTGTGTATAGACATTGGGCCAAGTCTATAAGCAACGCCAGGAAAATACTGCCCAATTTTGCCGGACTAAGGGTGAGGCTCAACCGCGACGACTTAAGTAGTTTTATGGGAAAAGTATCAAAAAATTTTAAACCTATTCCATTTGTATCAATTTAATTTTAAACTAAACTTTTTAATTGGACTAATTTAATCATAAATATTTTCACATTAGTATTGATTTAGTCCACGGCCAATTTTGGCCAACCATCGCCAACCAACGTTGACATGGACACCAATCGATGGTTGCATACTGATGTGACAATTTTTAAATAATTTTGTTTTCAATTTGTTTTTTTTCCCCTTTTTCTTTTCTTTTCTCTCTTCTTCCTCTTGGGACTTTCCTCGTAGTGGTCGGCGAGCCTCCGGTGAGATCTAGGCAAGCCGCCTTATTTGTGATCGGCAAGGGCAAAGCCCTTGCCTAGTGGTCGGTGAGCCTTGCCGAAGGCTCGCAAGCCACCGTGAGGAAAGCCAATGAGGAAGAAAGAGAAGAAAAGAAAAGGAAAAAAGAAAAAAAAAAATAAAAAATAATTAAAAAATTGCCACATTAGCTTTTGGCCATCGGCCAATGTTTACGTCAACACTTTGGCCAATCAAAATTGCATGGATGGACTAAATTGATATAAATATAAAAATGTTTAAAACAAAAATTAGTTAAATTAAAAGGTTTATAATTGAATTGGTATCGATGCAATAAGTTTAGTACTTTTTTGGTGATAGAGAATGCAAGAAGAATTAGTATGATCCTCAAGAATACGGGTTAGTCTTAATCCAAGGAAACCATTTCACTTTTGTTGGATCTTGAGCAAAGTAAGAGCAACGAATAATCTTGTCCTTTCGACCAAAAATTTTGACAGTAAATAAATTTTCCTTCCAAAGACTAATTCACTCGAATTTTGCTCCTCCCAAAAGTTCATTAATCGAACTTTCAATACTTACAAATGCTAGTAATGATTATAATCCATCGATTGCACGTGAATGGCAGGTGGATTGCACGTGAATTGCCGAATTAACAATAATTGACTTCTTGTTTTCTTTCGCTGGAGAGTCCAATTTTGGTGGTTTGATTAACCTTCTGTTATTGCCAAAATGCCCATTGTGTCATCATCGACAACATTCTCCATCTAATTCGTCCTCTTCTTTCCTTGGTGATGATTTTGGTGCCCCACATTTGGACACCTCGGTGAAGCTAATATTAGAGTCTAATAGATACATAATTTATTTGGAAATACTTTATTTTATTTAGATTCTAAAATAGGGTGTGAATTGTCGGTCTACGTGTGATTACATCCACTGAAATTCCGACCTACTAAATCCACACCAAGTATTGAAAATCTGTCTTCTTATATATATGCGGATGTCCTTCCTTTTTATTAGTATCATGAGAATCTCACTCTTTTTCCCAACATCACCGAAAGACACTCTTTAGTGCCACAATAAATTGTGTCCATGTACATGTAGTTTCATAAATAACTGAGCAAAGGAGTAACGCTTATAGCTTACACCGCAATAAATTGTGTCTATGTACATGTAGTTTCATAAATATTGAGCAAAGGAGTAACGCTTATAGCCTACGCCGTTCACTAGTGCAAGTCACTTAACAAAATAATTGTTTGACTACAAATAAGATATTTGTCTTTAAATTATAAAAGCAACTGAAATTTTATTGGTAATGTGGGCGACATATTAAGTAAATTACAAGATAATTTCTCTTTGAGCTCCACTGTATAAGGGCTTCAGTTAGCTCAAGCTCTCCTCAACTTGATTAGCAAAAACTAAATTCCAACCTAAGCTTGGGTTAATCTCGATCTTGAGTTTCAAACAATAAAATAAAATCAAAAGAAATAATGCGACATATATGTTTAGGAAACTTACAAATATAATTACATAGATTTGGCTACACAAAAATCCAACTAGTTGCCCGGGCTCCCTGGCGAATTCAATCAAGTGTAAGAAAAAATAAAAGCCGAGTCCCTTTCAAGTTCGTAGAGCTTGACTATATCCATAAGAATTGTACTCAGAAAGGGAGCCGAGTCGGAATAACACAGTGGTCGAGCACAACGGGATTTTGCGAAAGTGTAATGATAATAACGCATCGTTCGTCTCTTTCTAAGGGAAAATGGTGAAGCTGCGATGCATGTAAATACGAGAGCGAACTTTCAAGCTCATCTGCAACTTCCCGGGCGGGATTACCCAGAATAATGAGTTGTATCTGTACGATGTCATGATCGAGGCCAATGAGTTTTGTTCAGAACATAACGTGGGTCGGAGAAGGCCAATGAGAATGGAAGATGGAGTGATGCTTTCGAAGTCACACATTCAAGATCACACGATCGTATAGGAAAAACATCAGCAAGAACGACCACTTTTAACATCGTTCATTAATGACAACATATACTATTGCTATAATCGACAGTATTTGGAAGGACCCCAGCCAACTATTTCTCTCTCTCTCTCACACACACACATTCAATTGGAGCAAATTTCGTATTCTGGGAAGTAAGGATCTATGCTTGAGTACATATGTTTCTTTATGTCTAAGCATGATGATTAGAAAAGGGGATGAGATTCTTCATTCCCTTCATATGCTACTTTTGGTGTCCAAATAAAAGTAGTTATAACGTTCACGATTGAATGTACACCCTCGAGATCAATTGACATCCCAACGGAATATCGTACGGGTTAAATGTCGATTTTCAATGACAACAACAATGGGAATAATTTTGTTGATCAATCAAAAGCTTAGAATAGAGTATTTGTGATGGAGGTCGGCAAAAATGTCGTCGTTAGGATTCATGTTTTTCTATCGATCCCATCTCGTTTATCATTCATGTATTACTGTGCTGATGGGGCGGGTGGCTCGGCTCGGATGCCTTAGTGGTAGCTCAACGTGGATGCAGTGACACCGGGGGAGGCACGATGGTTGTGGGCTGTAAACAACCTAGGTATGTGCCAAGCATGGCGGAGCGACTTGAAGAAGTAGACCAAGACAACCCCTAAAAACTTTTCGTTTCTTACCTTTGCTTTTGCCCTTTTTTCGTTTGTCATGAGCGTTTCCTTGCTAAAGTATTGTGCAACATTAGAATATTTAAATAATAACTTATATTTTTACTTAACAGTTTAAGTTTTTAGAATAGTTGGTAGTGATTCACATATTATTAATAATACAATTTGGTCAATATATACTTTGGAGTAACTCAATTCAGTCTATGATGTGGTAATTAGTGTCATCACATTAAGACCACATCAGGGAAAAAAAAATAGTTTGATGCACACACGTGCGTAGAGAGATCCAATTATAGTCATTACATATTGTATTTCTCCTATATAAATATACTCTTCATTTAAATAATAGGGGCATTTTTGCCCAATTCTCTATTTTTGACTATTTCTATAGTTGTGCTCTCTATGATAACATAATTTTTATTAGGTAATTGCCAATTTAAAAGTTGTTTTTTTTAACACATTCTCCATTGAATGAATAATATGCGGATAGATTCGGCGGCTACTTGATTATGTCTAAGTACATCCAATGATTAATATGTTGAAAAACTTTTTACACCAATGGTGGACCTAATAATAGTCCACAAGGATTACTCTAAATTACTTTTATCCCCAGTAGTTAGCTTGTAAATTTAATGTGCTTTTTAACCTCGTAGTTATGTGCCTTTTCACCTCGTAGTTAGTGCTTGTTTGATGAAATTAGAAGTAAATGCCAAAAATTCTTGAATTTTAAGTGCTGATAATCTTAAATGCTGAAAATAGAAATTAAAAGTATTTTGACGATGATTACAAATCAACGGCCAGGTTTTGTTTGATTTCTTACCAAAGATAGAGCAATGAACATTACTAATGGATTTTAGCGATAAATCCCGCAAGATATTACTTGCCATCAATTACTTTTGAATAAATAAATAACCTCCATTTGCTTACCACATTAAGTGGATCTTTTACTTAATCAAGCATATTAAAATCAACACTAATTAAGATTACCGAACAATTCAAATCTCATTAAACACCATTGAGTTCCCAAATAAACCCTCGATTCGTTTTCCTCACATTCATCTCTCTCATACATATATGTACATATATATCTATAATATACATAATATACATAGACTTTAGAAGTGAGAGATGAACAAAACCTAGGAAGGTACCCAAAGTATATTGACTTTTTTGTTTTTTGAATTATGTACCTTCATAAGGTCAATAAGTATTTGATTTTAAACACTTTTCTTGAAAATGCATATTGTAATTGCTTGCTAGCGTAGACTCTGTAGAGTAAAATCTACCCAAAATCTCACCTCTCCCCCTCTCTCTCTCTCTCTCTCTCAGAGGTGACCTGGCAAGAATGGATTTGAAACCCACTGCAACTGCTATTTGTTGTTCCATGTCCCTCCAACAGTGACAGACCCCTTCCCCTTCCCTTTCCCCTGCTTTCCCAGTTCAAAAACCCGCACACCCCCACCGATCCATCACTCCACAGTTCCTAGACCACCCCCCGCCCCCAATTTCAGCCCGGACATACCGGCCAGAGCTTCAAAATTTCGAATTTCGATCCCCGGGTCCTTGCCCATTTCCCTTCTTCCCCCGCCCCAGATCTCCGGGCTCGGGCTTGCAGATCTCCGCCCCTGTCCGCCGGGAGGCCGTCGATGGAGCTTTGACTGCTTCTCCCCGCTTCTGGGTAAGAGCCCAAGCGAGCCTCTAGTGCTCTGTCTCTTGACTGCTGAGATGGGTCTGAGGAGCTGCGTGTGATATCGTGTCTGAAACTCTCGGATGGGTGGTTTCTGTTCTGGGTTTTCGGAGTCGAAGCGTTTTCTTGGCTTGAATGGGAGTTTTGTTTACTGGGTTTCGTTGTTCTTGTTGCGGTTGCCATGACCAGATCGATGCCGCATTAGTGGAAGGACGTTTCTTTCTAAATGAATGATTCTCGGGTGTGTAGAGGGCGTAGATTCTTGCTTAATGCGCGTCGTTGCGATTGACATGCTTTTCTTGCGCTATCAATGCAAATTGAGTATATATATGAAGTAAGAAACACCAGGACATGGACTTCCCTTTTAGTGTTTTTCGAGATTCACATGTTGGGCTGCGGACTAGGTGCTTCGACGCTGAGAAGGTGGTGTTGAGGCATGCTATAGCGAAAATCTGAAGCTCGTTAATTTTGGTCTGACCTTGTGATTTTGCAGCATGTTGGTTGTGGCACATTGGCTCACTTTTACTTCTTTTCTTATGATTTCTTTTCCTGTCGGGAGATGACTGATTCATGATCTGCGTACCTTCTGCCTTCTTTGAGCTTTCAGGAACTTCCAATTCCCTGTGCCCTTTTGGTTTCACATTGCGCCAAAGCTTCTAGTATAGTTCGGCATCAACAGTTCTATGGATATGGACGACACCATAGCTGATAATGGTTTTGAGGTGGTCCCTCAACATGGTGCTTATGAGCAATTTCAGGCCTGTGAAGAAGAGAGTAAGGTTCCAACTGATTTTGATGGGGTTACAGATGAGACTGGTGCAATTGCATCTGTCAATAAGAGCTTAGAAAGTGTTACGTTAGATCAGACTGATGCAAACAAGTCATCGCCTGGGGACTTAAAGGAGGGACCTGTCAATGTTTCCAAGGTATACACTTCTGCTTCTGCTTAGTTTTCAGAAGTGATACAACTCCTTATGCTTGACTGTATCTATCAATTGGTTCATAGGAAGGAGATAATTTAGATTCAGACCATGCAAAACATGTGAGGAGCCAGAGGGGTCAAGGAACCAAAAACAATAACAAATCTACTGCGAAAAATGTGCTGGCACCTGGAGCAAAGAAGAACAAAGACGAAAAGGAAGCCAAAGCAGTTCCGAATGGCAATGGCCCTCCAAATTCCATTATAGAGAGGCCTATTAAAAGTAAATCATTAAATTATAAGCAGCCTCGTCTTCCCAAGGTGAATGCTTTCTTGAGTGTAGTGTCACGATACTTTGTTTGAAAGTATTAGGTCATCATTGCCGACATCTGATTGCTAATTGTTATATTTTGGTGCGTTTTCTTTTGACAGCAAGCTGGAAAATCTGATAGAGACTCCTCAGAGGGCTTGAGGTATTCCTAGGTTGCCACGACTTGAATGTTTCTATTGTTGAAGAAATTGTTTTGAATATATCTGCTGCCATTATTACTGCTATGCTTATGATGGAGGATAGTGAAAAGGCTTTGAGTGGTCTTTCAATCCCCAAATGCTAGGCTTTATTTATTTGTTTTTCTCCTGCTCTGTGTAAATTTCCTGGTTTGTATCAATTACTGATTACATTAGATGTCTTTGGAATTTGAAACTAATAATTGCTTTCAACAGCGGGATTAAAAAAGAGAAGCCTTTGGAAGAAGGATCCGTCATTGAACCTGATGGGATTCCACAATCTTCGCCGTATCCCTTGCACATTTTCTTGTAGTTTGATCATATTTCCTTCTTATCTGTTGCTTTGCATCTTCAATAATGATCCCTGATTTCTTTCTTTGCTGTTTACAATTAGTTTATCCTTAAGAATATCATAGAGATCTTACCGCAGCTGATGCCGGACCCCATAGAGTGGGTGCACGTCCAAACTATGGGTTCAGCTTTAGGTGTGATGAAAGGGCTGAAAAAAAGGAAAGAGGTGAGTTCCTGTTGTTTGCTTCATTTGCAATTGTGTGGTTATCAGTGGTCAGATTGCTGCAGATATGACTTACTTTCATCATCGTCTTGGGCAGTTCTACACAAAGCTCGAGGAAAAGATTCACGCAAAGGAAGTAGAACAGACAACCTTGCAGGCTAAGTCCAAGGTGGTATCCTTATAGCTTGAGTGGCCATGGAAGTTGCTTGCTTGTTCCCTTTTTGCTTATTTGAGAAAGTGCGATTTGATACAGGAAACTCAAGAAGCTGAGCTTAAGATGCTGAGGAAGAGTTTGAACTTTAAGGCCACGCCTATGCCAAACTTCTACCAAGAACCTTCACCACCTAAAGTTGAATTGAAAAAGGTAGACTCTCTTATATCTGCCAGGCCTCATAATGGCAGCCTTGTAATTAGATTTTGTATGAGCCTCAGAAATATATCGTCTGTGTTGAGTAGAGATATTTAAGGCCTCCTTGTAAATGGAGAGAGAATGTTTTAGATCATTTTCATTATAAAAAAGAATGGTTACAAAAACCAATGACAAACAAGACTTCCTCTCTGTTATTTATAAAACTATAACGCGACTTTTGGTTAAAAAATTCACAATAGGATTTCTTTTCTTGATCTCTTGAGCAAGTATTTGGAATCTTTAACGTCAGTTAAATGTCCTACGAATTAAGATCCCCAGGATTGGAAGGGGTAACCCAGTTGCTCCAATTTTATTGCTAGTTTGAGTTCTGTGCTATTTCACAAACATGTTCTTTATTTCAGAAGGACTAACACAGGATGGAAGTGCGACTATTTGATGTTTTCCTTGATTGCACCTGGAGCTGCTTGAGTTCCGGCAGTTATCATACACATTTGGTGTCTTAAAGTGCGCCAAAAATTAGATTTGGAACTGAGTATTTAGCTATTCAAGATCATTATTTTAAGAGCTTTTCCGTTAAGTTACCCAATCTCAACTTCTATAACATGATAGGAGTAGGAAACTGTGTAAATAGAATTTAGCATTGGCTATATCTTTGCCAGAGCACTATTCTTTCTTTTGCTGCAAATTCTCCAGCTGCACTACAAATATGGTCATGATGCAGAGCATTTCAGACCGTGTTGCAAAAATTTCTAGTTTGTAGATTGTACTTACAAAATACAAATGATTCTGTGGTTGTCATACTCATGAGGTGGATTACTTCATTCTTTTCTCTTCCCTCTCCTGAATTTGATATATATTGAATTGCTCTATACTGATTTTTTTAACGTGATATTTGGCTATTTCTATCTCTTTCAATTATTTGTGCTACATTTCTCTCAATCTTATCATTACAAACTTCTGGATACAAATTGCTTGTTCTTGTGAGGATCTGGAACCATTTCTTGCCCCATTGAGTTATATGAATATCTTTGTCTAACAGATACCCCCAACAAGAGCTAGATCTCCCAAGCTCGGGCGAAGGAAGAGCTCCTCTAGTGAGGGGTCTGAAGAAAATGGCGATGGAAACCGTCCATCTGGTCGTTTAAGCCTTGGTGAGGAAGTATTGAGAAACCAACAATCTAGAGTGCCTCCCATCAAAGCAAAGAAGCCAATTCGGAAATCGCTTCCCGTACTGCCTTCTGAGAGAAACAAGTCATCTAGTGTGAGAATTAAAAGTGCCGTATCTCAAGCAACTCATAATCAAGAAACTGGCAATAAAGCACATAAACCACTTCTGGTGGATGACTCCCCTAGTGACCATCTGCATGACCATACACCAATCTTGGATGAGCTAGCGGAGCCAACTATAGCACAAGAAGGGACAGAATCAGGCGTCATGCAGGAGCAGCAATAGAGCTAGATTGAACTTGTTAGAGCCTTCACTTTGGCAAGAACTGGACGACAAGGGTTATTAGGGATAGTTATGCTTGAGGTATGGAAGATTTGCAGAAGAGTCGTGAGTTCTGGCGTCTTTTTGTCTGTGGGAAGCATTGGGTTGTTTGTTTTGTACTTGTTCTTGGGATTGCTGGTTATCGTAAGAAATTCTGCATTCCTGCACCTTTTGTAAGTTCCTGATTTCCCAGTGCACTCTTTGATTTAGCATTCTTTGGTTGTCTCACTACAGCAATATTAGGAATATCGGTCGCTGTGAAGTTTAGTGTCCGAAACAATTTGTTGAGTCTGTTGGGGGTGTGACAATTGGATATTGTATTTATGTTTTTGATATTTTTGATTGGCTATATGACTTGATTATGGTCCTTTGCGTCTTTTCTTTCATTTATCCTTGATTTGATTTAGTACCTATTTCTGGACTTTTCTACTAGATAGTACTTCCAGTTAGACGACAGCAAGAGAAATTAAGAACTCACCCAATGCTGTGTTGGAAATGATAAAGACATTCTGATGCTTCTGCTCCTGGCTTATCCCCCATGTTGGAAGTTTGAGAATATAGTGTTCAGGCATGTTGGTGTTTTACCGGTTAACTCACATATGGTTGTGCAAGTACATTACACCTTTTGGCTTTTAATCGTTGCATCGCGACTTTATTGTCTGGATTACCTCAAATAGGGTGGATCTAAGACACAACTTCTCTTTCTTGATCCTGTGTTAGCTATCACTTCAGATTGAATCCAAACGATTTGCCATTTATGCCCTGTACTCCCTGAAGTATGAAGACGTCTCAGACTTGTGTTCGTAAATTCATTTCAAAAAGAAAAATGATTGAAGATTTCAATGCTTTGGAAAGCTTCGTAGTTGGTTGTCTTCTTGTGTTTTCTTACCTTTTTTTCCCAACGATGAGATTAGATGGAAAAGTATCTTGCCTGTTCGTTCTCCAATGTTTTATCCTTTCAAAGCTACCTTGAGAGTTAAATCCGAGAATGGGGGCAGACTTTGCTTTTCTAACTCACCTCTACAACGATTGATCTTCCATTCCTTGCGTTTTCATTCTGAGTAAGCTAAGATTTGAAAGACAGCTATCAAAAAGAAAGATCTTAAAAGAACATTGAGGACCTACTGTGCTCTTGCACATAGGGATGATCAGTTCTCAATCCAATCTGATTCTACCTAGGAATCAGGAGGACCAGTTTCCAATTTTTGGGATTGAGGATTGGTCGGTCCGATCCGATCTCATGGAATCGATCACTTAGCAATTTTTTTTTTTTTTAAATTAAGAAAAATACAAGAGTAGCTACTATTTTTTAGAAATCATGTTTTTAATAAATAAAAAAAGTCGGTCTAGTCCAGTTCAATTCCCTGGAGATCATAAATTGGATTGACAATCACCAATTCCATTTTTATGGAGCTAGGAACTCGACCAATCTTTTCGAGAATTGAACCAAACTTGCTAGTTTGATGTAGTCCGGGTGATTCCCTATTTGGGCAGTTCGACATGCTTAACCCTGCTTGCGTGAACATCCATCGTATTTGTATACTTGAATTTATCATTTGGAAAAAAAAAAGGTTTATGAATCTATGAATGGAGGCAAGATAAATGATAGTTTTAGGGCATGTTTGGTAATATTTTCAGGAACAATTGATTATGTTCTTTTATTTCTAGAAACAAAAAAAAGAATATAAATCTGTTCAGTAAATTTTTTGTTATTAAGAATAAAAATCCGTTTTTTTGTTTCCGGAAATAGCTTTGGAACATAATCAATAAAAAAAAAAAAGTTGCTTCTTATTTTTAGAAACAATTTCTAAAATCAAGTTTGATTTTCTTCTTTTTTCTTTTATCTTCTTCTCTTTCCTTTTGGCCGATTGCCAGCCTAGGCCATGGTCAGTGATCGATCGACGAGGGCCAGCAACCTCTACAGCCCTCGGTGACACTAAGCCATGGTGAGGCTTGTTGGCCTCACCTTGATTGGGCGAGGTCGAGCCTCACTAGTGGCCTGGTGAGTCTCTGACAAACTTGCTAGACCTCGTCCAGTTGGTCGTCAGCCACCGCCGTGGTCGGCAACCAACCACAAATAAGGAGAAAAAAGAAGAGAAAAGAAAAAAGAATATAATAAAAGTATTACAAAATTAAAAGAAATAAGAAAAATAAGAATCCTACTAAATGCATTTTTATTCCGAGAATATACATTTTATGCAATTATCAAACACATTTTTTACTCAGAAATTGTTTCGGAGGATAAAGGAAACTCCATATCTGCATAGCAAGAAGGACAAGTCATCTTACATCTTGCAAAATGCTACCATTAACAAGCAAAGAGCGCCAGAAACTGCAAGCTTGATATTGCTGGATATGGACATTCATTGTACAGCTACTCTCTTTGGTTCTGAAGTCATTCTTAAAGTAATTCCAAAAGAAAAAGTGGGTGTAAAAATGAATCGTATTCTGAGTCCTCAATTGCCTAGTGCTCTAAAAATAAGCAGCTCTTTGAAAAAGAGCTGAACCAAAGTTAGAAACTATTTTTTCTTCTTTTTAAGGTTAAGAGCGTTGATCAGATGACCTCTGCGATTAATGATTGTGGTCATCATATCCAACTAGTAGCTCCGGAGTCACTGTCATCTACTCTGCAGTCAAGAGTGTTGAGTTGGGACCAGGCACAAGACTCCAGTGGGAGTGATGAAGTTCTTCATGCTGAAGCCTCAAAAAACTTCCACAAAGTAACTCCATTAAAATACTTGCAAAAGAACTCATCTTCCACAAACACAAGCAAACTTGAACCCCCAAAATGATAAATTAGGAAACGAGGAGGAGAAGGACAGAAACAAAAGCTAAGAAAGAAGAATGACCCAAAACTCAAAACAAAAGACATAGGCAAGTGAGACCACATGTCTCCCCTTAAAATGAACAGATCCCATCCATCACTGCAATTACAGGAAGAGAGCAGAGGGACCCTGACCATTTTAGATGCTCTTTCGCTAGATTTCTATACAAGCGAATCGATGGACATCCATATGAAGATACTATGATGTCACTTAACGTAGTACATGAGGAAAATTACATAGGGTTTGATTTAACGTGTCAAGGTTGATAAAGCTTGTTGCCGCATTTGCACTTCCAAGCGAGGAGGTAGTAGCTATCACTTCCCTCGTGGCTTGAAGCCCTAGCATCTCCTGCTCCTCCACCTCGTCCTGTAGGAGGATGAATCACCAAAGTGGCCATGCATGGCCTGCAACTCAAGCACCTGTTGACGCATATCGGCGGCCTTGAACCCACCATTTCTCTTCTGTTCTTCAAAACTTCAGTCCCTTCTCCCACTACACAACAAAAAATAAGTCAGGCCAAAGCAAGATTTTGAGAAATAATGTAGGAAAAAGAGACGACAAGAAGGCAACTGGACGATGACTTCAATTACTAGGTAATAGGATTTTCGCTGTTGGGCAATCCTTGTTTTCTTGCTTTACTCGCATTTTCACACGAGTGACGTGCTTCACTTGATTGGTATGTTTTTGCTTCCGACAGCATGATGAAAAAAGACTTGATGTTTTTACCTGTTATGGGAGTGAAACAGAGAAGGAAACAAGCAAGGATCACAGCGGCTTTTAGCCCCTGTGGTGGTATAGAGAGTCACTTAAAGAAGCCATCGCTCGAGAGACGATTTGACGGACGCCCACCAGATACTTCGCTTCTCTCTGCAACTTTGCTTGTTGGGAGGGGACAATAGTGTTAATGAAGTCGCTGCTTGAGTTAACAGAAAAAACTACTATTTTCAAGGAAGGTTGCTTTTCTCTGTTTCTCCTTCTTCTTCTTTTTTGGTTCTTTTGTGGTGCATGGAAAACTGGACAAAAAATATTGAATGGTTAGAGGGTAGTGCAGGGACAAAATAGGTCACTGTTCCCATCACAGTGGACACATCTGTTGCTGCGGCTGCTGATCCAGTAATTAATTGCCATCCTCAGTGTACAGCAGCCGTGAAAAATGACTCCATGACTGGTCAACCGAAGATTTTTCTGGCATGGGAACAGAGAAGTCAAAGCAAGTCAGGGAGAAGGTTAAAATTCCACGTGTTTCTTCATTTCAAAAAACTACAGTCGAGGCACAGGCCTCCCACCAGCTAAAAGGAACCTTCTTTGCTTTAGCTTTTATCGATAGAGGGTGCACAGGCTCTTCACTGAACATAAAGTGCAAGAACAGTTTTCAATCTCAAAATTTTAAACCAGAAAGGTGTGCTTGAAGTCGGGTTGAGCTGTAGACCATATTCATACTCTGTCTGTCATGGACAGCTTTATCTAATCGAAAGAACTATCGGCAACCCTCAAAGATTGGCATAGTTAGTTTGGGTGTCAAGAATTTCCATGTTAGGAACTATAATCGATTAATCAGATCCACCACGTACAGTATTTTGGATTGGGACTATTTGCATAAATCAAAAGCTTGAATTTAATTAGTTTATGAGGTTTGTAGGGGGGTTTCATTAATCTCTATGTAAATGGGTTTATGTACTCATATTCCTAAATTATAAAAAAGAAGTCTGTTAAGTTCTTCCCATATTTATAAATTTAATGTTCGTATCGAAACCGCTCTCCAAAATAAGTCAAATTTTCAAGAATTGTCTTCTCTCTAAAATGTTTTACAACTCTCTTTTATTCACATTACAGATGCAAACTTCATATGATCATAGTGATGTTCCTTACTTTACATTACATCATGCCAGTGTTTAGACATTACAACTCTTAAAACTCATTGTATAGTTAGGGTATCTTAAGAAAAATGTCACTTTATATCAACTTTGTTCTCTGTCTATCTAGCGAAAAACAAGTAATTTGGAAAATATTTTCTTAATTTCGGTTGTTTTTATTGTTGCGAAAAACAAGTAATTTGGAAAATATTTTCTTAATTTCGGTTGTTTTTATTGTTGCGAAAAACTAGTCAACCAAAAGTATGTTTATTATTAACTAAAGTCTATGTCTAAACATTTGTTGATAATAAGAGATTTTTTATTTTCATTTTTTTAATGTACTTCATCAATTGTTATGGCAAGTTCTTTCACATCGTATTCGTTCAATGTATCTTTTGTTCTCACGGTAAAAGAAAAGAGGTGATGATACGTGATGAAAGAGACTGATGAGAAGTGTCATGTGACCACACATAGCCCTTTTTCTTTTTTAACGTCCAATCCATCTTCTGCCACGTTTGTCAGCCAATGAGAAAGTACACTTTGACCACCCTGTGAATTCATTTTGTGCCATTTTGTCTCTCACGACTCACGATTTCAAGTTCCCAATGCAAGTGAATTTTTGGTATAATTGTTGAAAGAAATTACTCTTTATACACTTAGGATATATATGGTTACCATTCTATTTTTGATGAGAACTATTTTTGTGTTCTCAAGAATAAGTTAGAAATATAAATTCATTTGATATCGCAATTTCATTTTTTTATTTCTAATTTCTACTTTAGAAATAAATTTGAAATAAAAATAAGATTTACTCTTTTTATTTTTCTAATTCTAAAATATAAATGAAAAATAAAAATTATTGTCATTGCTTACCTTTATTACTAGCCAACTACCCATTTGCCACCACCGATTGTCTGCTGTCACCGGCCTCTGTCCACCGCTTCTGGTCGACGATCACTGTCATTTGAGAGGGAAAAAAAGTTTATGTTGTTATTAAACACATATTTTTACTCATAAATTCGTTGGGAGAATAGAAATAAAAAATATTTTTGGAACAAAATGATTAATACTCTTAAGGAAAGCCTCATTGCACAATCAACATATTCTCCATTTATTTTGCAAAAATATATATTTCTAAAAATAATTGTTTATATTTTTTGAAATTATTAGTCAATAAAAAATATTTTCGTGATAGATAATAATTTACATTTAAATTATTTCATGGACGATGAAAGCCTTTTTCATTTAATTATTATAATAAGTGATATGAAAATAACTTCAAAGATTTTTTGAAAAATTAATTATCTTTCGCAAAATGAAGGAAATTCTAACTTACATATATTCTGTTGAAATGACCTGACTTGTTCCATTACGTCCACAAAACCGGAATGGTCCATTGTAAAAACTAAATGTGATAAATGATGATAATCATTGAAATTAACAATAATTTGTCCTATCTGATTTACCCAGTCAACGAAGCATACTATTTTAGTCGTTCTATATATATATATATATATATATTTATTTATTTATTTATTTATTTATTTATTTTATTTTCCATTCATGCGTTGGTGCATCTTTATTCCCAAGAAATTTTCACATCATCACGTTTTGAATATTAAGGGTGAGCGGTTCCAGGTTCCAACAGGTTCCCTTTTTTTTTTTTTTTTTTTTTGAACTATAACATATGCGCACGTTACCCAAAAAAAACTATAACGTACGCGCACGTTACCAAAAAAAAAAAAACTATAACATATGCGCGCGTTACCAAAAAAAAAAAATATAACGTATGCGCACGTTACAAAAAAAAAAAATTATAACGTGCACGCACGTTACTAAAAAAAAAAAATATAACGTATGCGCACGTTAAAAAAAAAAAAAAAACTATAATGTACATAACTTCCCATTGACATGTTATCTTGATACATTAACTTCGCACTGCACAACAATAATAAAATATAATTAGAAATTTCAAAACAATAGCAAACTAGAAAGTAGAAATAAAACACCACTAGAACAAGAATGTCTAAAGGTACAAGTTTTGAAAACAATTTCGATTAAACCCTTAAATGAACTCAGAAAATTCTGAAATTTGGACACGTTGTATTTAAGACCTAGAGGTACAAGTTTCATGAAGAAATCGTAGTCCAATTCATTCTGGATCAAAAGATAAAATCGATTTACTTTTCTTATTCTCTACTTGCACAGTTTTTGAAACATTTTTGGTTAAATAGGCAAATGAACTACAAAAATTACGAAATTTAAATATGTTGTAGGGAAGACATGAAGAGAGATATTTCATGCAGAACAAATTTCCAAAAGAACCTCATACAAAATGATATAGTCCACGCATTGCAACTTACAAGATCCGAACACATCAGATTGCACAGTTTTAGAAACATTTCCGATTAAATACCCAAATGACCTTCAAAAATTATGAAATTCGACTATGTGATAGCCAATACCATAAGGTAGATACTTCATGAAAACATCAAAGTCAAATTCGTCCTAGATAATTAAATATGGACGGTTAAAATTTCTGTTCGTAGTACCGTAATTCCAGATCTAACCATCTCCAAAGGACCACGATTTCACCTACCTATTCTTGTTTTTTTCTCTAAATTTTTTATATGTTGTACCTCAGGATGTCCTTTACAACTTTTGTTAAGAAACCGAAGTGAAATTTCGACAAAAAGGTTGCCTTACAGTCCATGCATTCATCAAGGGTCGGTCCCAAAATCTCCAGATCCAGTCTTTCCAAAGAATAACGATTTCACCCACTTATACTTGTTTTTTTTGTCCCAAATTTGAGTATGTTATACTACAAGAAGTCCTTTACAACTTTCATTTAGAGGCCGAAGCCAAAATTCAACTAGAACATCACATACAAGTCACTAGAACATCCAAGGTCGAGCTTTTTCTGCCCTAAGTAACCGGTTCCGGTTCCGGTTCGAAACAGGTTCCGGTTCGAAACCGGTTCCGGTTCCGGAACCGGTCCCCCTTGGAACCGGGAACCGAACGGACCCGGGAACCGCGCTCAGCCCTATTGAATATTACCGTTTTTCCAACTTTGGCAATTTAGAAATTGCAAAAATATAGGAATAGTAAAATCTACAATTTATTACATAAATTAAAGAGTCTTTCCCACCTTTAAGAAATTTCAATATTTTCTTCCCCAAATATCTCTAAATAACGTATTTTGCAAATATTGTGTCTATGGACATAAGTAATTCTATTTTATTTCTCAAATGTTTCAATCATAAGATTAGAATATTTTCTATCCTACAACAAATTTTCTGAAAAAAGAAAAAAGAGAGTCAGATCTTGATATATCTTTCTCTTTCCAAATATATTTACTTATAAAATTTCTTTATATTATGGGTTTTTGTCAACAAATATTTCCATTAAAATTTTTAGTAAGGTATTGTTGCTTAACTTTCAAATTATAAGTTTGCCTTGACACGACGTAAGAGTGCATTTGCTAGCATAACAACAAGCAAGAGATTGTTCGCTAAAACCCATGGCTTCCTGCCTCTACCTAGTCATATGTGTGGCATGCTAGCTCACTGTATCGCCGACGCAGCAACGGCGCCTCGACATGCTCCATACCAGCAATGGCGATTTCATTCTAAACCCCATAGACCGCTTCTTGATTGTGATGAAATGGTAGAAAATAATAGTGGTGAGCGGTCTCCGATTCCTTACAGATTTCGTCTGGAGCTTGGAACCTACCCTATCACAGGTTCCGGGGCAGTTCCAACTTCTAATAGGTTCCTTTTTTTTTTTTTTTTTTTTTTTCATTTTCAAAATAAACAATGCAACAAATAAAGTCATAAGACATGGAGAGAGAAAGTGACAGTGGCATGACTAGCAGTGACTACCCTCATAAGGGTCTCATACCCATGATAAAATGTTCAACATTCACCAAACAAAGTCATAAGACTACTGATGCAAGCAAGGTTCAACCCTATAACTTGGAAACCATAAATCATTACAACAGAGAAACTAAAATAATGCATTCCGGCTATCAAACATATCACAAAATCAAATGTCCCCTTCAAGCGCAACATGCAAGTCTTAGCAAATTCTTGTTCCTAGTTCTGTGGTCTAATTCGAAAGATCAATACCAGAGAATTCCAGATGATCGTAGCACCTTCTTGGGTTCTCAATTGTTCCTCCACAAGTTTGATTTGTTGTCATGCGAAGGGACTGATGAGACTGGTGGTTTCTCCAAGTTAAGTAGTAGAGAGTTTGATTTCTGCTCCTTGACCTAGTCACTTTCTCCTTTATGGGAAAATTTTGTGAAATAGTGTTGTATTCTTTCCTGCTTATTGGTTATCAAAGCTTAGCCCTCATTGATTGTCTCATAACTAAATTCTTAGAATGCTTAGAGATCCTCACAGCTATATATACTTCACTAGTTTTATATTACCACAATTACTAGAGTGGAAATGGATACGAAAGGAGTGCAATAAAGCCGAGGCTTCTTGTTTCCAGATTACATTGAGCTAAATACATCCTCTCCCCTCCAGCTAGTTTACAGTACTACCACTGAGCTCGTGGTCATTTCATGGTTAACCGTGATTAAACTAAAGTCGGAAAAGAATAAAGAAATCGGCAATTACGTGAAATCGGGTGATGGATCCCGAAATCTCAGGCTCCGAACATGTGCATCCTAAAAAGAAATGAAGGTAGCGACAACGTAGGAGTAGTTGGCATGTTGTATGAACAGAAGTGGAAAATACCAGAAATCTATACAGAACAAGTTGGTGGAAGCGCCGAATTTGGGATTAGTCGTAATCTCACATTATCTTCATACGTGCAGGGAGATGTTGCCGTCAGCAATTACCGAGGATTAGAGCACTGCCAGCGGCACGGCTTCAGAAGAACCAACTGAGGTTTCTGCAAGCAGCGTCAAGTGGAGCTGAGTATTCTAACGTAGTGAAGTTGCATAAAACAAAAATGAAGCCTTTTCTCCCAAAATGGAGCCAGCATTTTGTATGAACATTTTTTTTTATCTAATCTATTAATTTTCAGCTCAAAAATTAGTCATGTGGTTCAAGCTTTTTGCAGGCAGAGAATTTGCTATTCAGCTACTGTATTAGTCTCTTAAAACTTCTCCCTCTACAGGATCATGTTAAACCAAAAAATGACTAGAAGTTTTGAAGTGATATGGGATCAGAGTATCTATAGCGCACACTGTTTAATGCACAAACCTCTGTCACGCGTAGATTGCTGTAGATGTCTGGGGCAAAAAGGCTGCATAACAGAGGATCCTTTTGACGGTATTACAGCAATCTGCTTACGGATTCCAGGTAAAAGAGACCGTTCAACTGTCTCTGCGATCTTAGTAAGAAATTTCAGACCATCCTTTCGGGGCACTAACGCATATACTTCGGAACTGTTTTATGCAAATGCTCATGTACGGGGAGTTAAGCAACATCTTGGCACCATCTTGGATCGAATTTTTAAATCTAATTGCACTTTCTTCTCAGTGAAGACGAACGACAATGAAGTATAAAGACTAATCCTTATCGCCGACCTCTTTTGTGCCCCGGCTCGATCATTGTTATCGTCGTAATTAGTACAGGTTAGTGATTCGATTTTGGCAAAGTATGTAGCAGCCTCGCTTTTAGCGGCCACAACAACTAAAAACTGCTACATTGAACTGGGAAAGATACAGCCTCTTAACAGTCAAGTTCTGTATTTAGTGTATTATCTGGATCGCTTTGAATCAACTAGAGAGGGAGCACGAGGACCAAAGGCCATGAAATGAACAAGCAAGCATCCCATTCACAGGCAAAACAACTGCACATCCATGAGAACATGAACAAGTACACTGCTTTTATTTCACTTGACAAACTGTAAAACCAACATATATAGTCAGGGGGGAGGGAGATTCTAACAACGTGTGGCGAAACGGTCGAAGAAACTTTCCACACCGCAATGCCCGGAAAAACAAGGCTTGGCTAGAAAAAAACAACCTCACGGGTTGTGATGGCAAGACTGCTTGAGCAGCTGCCATGGCCTAAGCCCAAGAATCCAAGGCATTGTAAGCATGAAAAGCAACCGCGACCGTCGCCAAAACTCTGGAGAATGACCCGCCCATGACATACAAGGATCTGGAACAAGAAAGACCTGTCAGAACCGAAATATTCCTGCAAGTGCAAGGATCCAGACGCGGAGAAAAGTTGATAACAAGCCAGCATAGTTGACCAGCATGATGCCGAGCTAAAACAGCAGATACCAACCCAGGCATCATAAAAACTCTGTCGAAATTGATGATGAACTGAACCGGAACTTGGTCAGGACATTCTCAGGAAAATCTGGCCATAAATGACTCCTCTCGTCTTGGAGAGGCAAAACTACTAAGAACAGATTCCCAATTCGGAAACCTGCCAAAAAGGAAAGGCCATATTCCCTGAAAAAAGGACCAAGCACCGGATTTGCTTCAACACCCATATCCGCTGGATTCTGGATCCAAAAACTAACACAAACTGTAGCTGTCCACATAGGCCGAGTTGAACTCTAGTCTTCATAACAAATAAATCCAATCTTCAGACGAAACTGCAATTTCCATCCCACTCTCAATCAAGCGAGAATGTCACACCTCCAAAGCTCTTCCAAAAGCAGGTCCACCGAACGAGTGCTGATTGCAGTGCAATGTTGGAGATTTAAACCTAAAAGGGTGCGGCCCACTTTCTTAAGAGCAGGCAAGCACTTGTCTGACACCAAAGAGCAACCAGACACGGAAAGGACTTGCAAACTCAGTTGACTAGAACGAGCCAATGCCATCAATCCAAAATCCGAAATTGCACATTTCGAGACATCGAGATCAGATAGCAGTTGGCAATTTTCTGCAATAGCCAGCAAGCCCAGATCACTAACTTTTGTGCAACCATCCAGAATTAGCACCTCAAGGGTCCTACCATGCAACTTAGCCATTGCTGAAACCACTTGATCTGTCAGGTTGATGCATCCACTGACGTTAACCTTCACAAGACCAGCTTCACAGCATTCGAGCAGTCGTAAAAGCCCTTCATCTGTTATTCCTGTAAGCCCACTCAATTCTACTTGCTGCAGATGTGGGCAAATCTTCCCAAGTGCCACCAAGCACGCATCACCAAAGCCTGGGCAGTTGCGAACAGAGAAAGAGCGCAGGGACTTGCAAGGAGACACTTGAGGTGATCCAAAATCAAAGTCCTTAAATCCCCAGCAATTTGTCAGAGCAAGAGATTTCAGTTTATCCCCACAACCAACGACAAGACCATATAGTCCTGCCAGGGTAATCCTGTGGCACTCCTCCAATTGCAGGCTCTCGAGTGACCTTGCTGACTTCATGAAAGAAACAAGGCCACCATCTGACAGGAATGCAGATGAACGGATGCATAACTGCTTAAGATTAGGGCAACCTTTCCCCAGAGATTCAAGTCCCAGATCGGTAGCACCCCGACAAGCGGTGACTATCAAAGACCTCAGCCTTTGCAAGCCATGACCATTGCCCATGACCCAAAACCCTCTCTCTGTGACATTGTGGAGGCTCGCAAGGGTTAAATCGGTAACAGCCGTGGCATAGTGCCCAATGACCGCAAGAGATACATCAGTTATGTTTAATGCCTGCAATTTGAACTTTGTTAAGGCACTACCAGCCCTTGAAATCAGACCGACAATGCCCTGATCTCCAACACTGGGGCAATTTTTGATTGAAATGGACTTCAGATTCTGGCAGAACTGTCCAACAGCAGCCAAACCTTCATTTCCAATGCTAGAACAAGACTCTATTGATATGTCGGTCAAATTAGGGCAGTTCCTTGCGACTGCAACCAAAAACTTGTTGGTAATGTTGGGACACTGGCAAAGATCTAGCTTCTCAATCTGGTGACAACCATTTGCAACCTCGAGTAAACCTTCGTCTCCGACAGAAGGTAGGTGCCAAAGGGACAGGGCCTTAAGGGAGGGGCAACTGCGTGCTATTGCCCCAAGACCAAGGCTTGTCACATGGGACAACTTGCTACCCCTGATTGAAAGTTTGCCCAATCCCCCACGATCAGCAGTTCCCACAGCTATGGCAGCAAGACGGATATCAGTGGCCTTTTTCCCTTCCAAGCTCCTAGAGAGAAATCCATCGTCCTCTGAACTCACATCCTCTCCCCCACAGGTAGGATCCAAATTGTTCTGAGATTTGCCAGAGCTGCGTTCATTGGGGCATATATTGCTTAAAAGATTGAGCCAGCGTTTGGAGACACAAGCGCAGGCACTCCTCTCCTGGCCTCCAGGCAACCTTCTGAATATCTCAAAGAGGCACTCATCTGGAAGAACTTCGATTGTGTCCTGCCTTTTCTGCTCGAATAGGTCCTCACTGAAAACAAACGGAGCGCTGATGCGGGACCTCTTGCTAGGAGGAAAATAAACGTCCACATGGTTACCAAGGGACAAAAAGAGGTTGGCCTCCTTTGGGCTTTGGTATATTGACCTCCCAGAGTAAAAATCCTCGCCTCCTGTGAAAAAAATGAACATGTTCAGGTTCCAAATTCGACTGCTGCCGTGTCGCCTTCAAATTAAAGATACAAGGCTCGCATATGCTTTTCACTTTGTCAAACAATTGAGTCTTGTACCGGATCAAGGTTCAAATTTACAAGTATCTTTCAATCTTCGAAAACAAAAACAAAAATGAAATTGAAACCTCCATACGCATAAGGTGACCACTCTGAATGACCTTCCAAATTAAGCTAAAGGGAAAGACACAGATCGTAGAAAAGAACTGAACCCCAAAAACCTCCAGAATACCAAATACGCAATCAACCTATCCTAATATCAACTACCTTATCATTAACAGACAAGACCATTTCAGCTAACCAATAGATCACTCTATTACCAAACCCAAATCAAGCTAAGTTCCTCCAAACTCCACAAATTTGTTTCTAAGCAACCATGTCCCCTCAAAAACCTCCTAAATCGAGCTATCATCTAGAGCAAGTACCACCTAAACAACCTAAAAAGATCAGATTTTTCAGCTAACCCACAAGCGCTAGCGAGCGATCGAGCTCAAAACAAGGAAGCGAGAACGAATTCCACGGCCAGAGCTAAGGGGGTCTTACCAGTGAATCTGAGGACCTTCGACATGGGAACGGCTCCGGTGACTCCGGGAGGCTGGTTCCGAAACGGTCGCGACCCGAAAACCCTCGAGAGAGAGCAAAAAAGGCGGATCCCGAGACGACGATCAAGAAGGTCAGGGCGATTTGCAGGGCTGCTAGCGGGCAAGAATGCATGAGAGGGAGGGGGGAAGAAGGTGAGGAACCCTATCAGATAGGGCAAAAAGGAAGAGGGGGAGAGGAAGATGGGGAAGGGGAGATGGAGAGGAGAATGATAAGAGAGATGGGTATAGGAAAGGTTGGAGCTTTTTATCAATGGCGGTGGGGGAAGGAAAGGTTTGACAGGACAGAGGAAAAGAGAGAGGAGAGAGAGACTTAAGGGGGGAAGAATAAGGCGACACATGCAATGCATTTGCTTAAACAAATGTACAAATCCAATGTAAGATGCATTGCACCTGTGCATGGGTGGTGGCAATTTCCGGAATTTAATATCATATTACTTTCTCTCTGGGTGGTGGCAATTTCCGGAATTTAATATCATATTACTTTCTCTCTCTCTCTCTTGCTTTTTCTTTCTTTTGGGGTTGTGTTTGGGTGCAATGGATGAGAGAAATGCTTGGACAAATTTGTCCTCCCACGTTTTCTCGAGAAATAAAAGAAAAAGCTCCCGCAGGGGGGATGGACGCGGCCCACCGGCCCGACCCGAACGGGACAAACCTTTTTTTTTTTGTTTGGGGTAAAAAAATGGAGATAGGGATAATGGTGACGTGGGGGTGTGCCGGGTCGAGGTGGATTTCCCCCCGTCAAAAATGGGGGGTGGGGATTATTGAGAGATGGGGGCGAGGACGTTCGCCCTGTTTATTTAATATATTATATATTAGGGGGTGTTCGGTCTTAGCATAAACAGGTTCCACTTTATAATCGAAAGTTGAATCAGAATGAATTGGTTATTAATTTGTGGAAAAAGGAAACTAGTCATTTGATCCTGAAACCAGATGGGTCCGGTTTCCGAGTGGGTTGAAGGAACCGGTGGTGTTTTAGGTCTACTTCCAAAGCCATTCTGGTTTGGAGCCAGTTGAAGAAACCGAGAGATATTCGAGAGTTTGTCTTAATCTTGCATTGGATTCAAAGGAAGAGGGATGGGTTTGAGTGAGAAGCGAGATCGAGGGTTTCAAGAACAGGGATCTTGGCTCGCCTCTTGAGGAGAGTGAAGATCATCAGGTCGTCCTTGTCTCGTGAAGTTGGCGTGGCCGATGAAATTGTCGTTGTCAGAGTTGATATCATCCATCATGCGGTGATCTCAATAGGGGGAGGAGGCCAAAAACAGAGCAAGAGAGAAAGGCGAGAGTCGAGACTTGAGATGAGATGACGAGAGGGAGGCATCGAGCGAGACGGATGGCGTCGAGGCTACGAGGGGCTGCGAGAGGCTTGAGAGTGACTGACCCGTGAGTTGAAGACTGATGAGGGTTTGTGAAGAATGGATTAGGATTTTCAGGCTTGGGAAAGAGGCGTGTGCGAGGGTAGGGTGATCGAGGATGTGTGAAAGGGCTGGTTTCAGGTTTTCAGCTCTGTAAAAAAAATTAAAAAATTTAAAAAAACTATTTCAACCTAGGTGGGCGATTTCACACTTGGAAATGGGAATCGAACTGAAATTCACCGGTTCCATTTTTACAGAATTGGAAATTGGGCCGATGCCATCGGAAATGTCTAGAACTAACTGATCTGGTTTAGTTTGGATGATTCCTTTTGCTCACCCCTGTTATATACAAAGTGTTAACATAAATGGCAATCAGATAAACTATATTGATATAGTTGTTATAAAAATATGATATTAATTTATTTATTTAAAATTACCATTTTTCATAATTACCATACATGATTTTATTATGTAAAAGAATTTTCATTTAACTACATTAATTCATATATCACGATAACTTTATAATAAGTACAATTTAATTGAAAGAACAACAAAGCAATCTTAGCATAAAAAATTTAATTTTTATTTAAACAAACTCGGCAAAAAGAAATATGCAACTACTTGATAATCATATATTTTTGTAAGCAGCTTAAGTATGGAAAGGCATTTGTTAAAAATAAAATGTAAGTCTACTAAAATAAACATAATATGCAAATAATAGTTACGATTTGTCATTATAATTAATAGATCCTAAACTACATTTGTACCTAATGGTATATCGCATTAGTTGACATTGTCAAGTTTATAGATTTGTCTTGTAAGTCCCATGCCAATAGCTTATCATAGGAAGAAACATGGATGTGGTGTGTAACTAATTATAGATACCGTGAAAAAAATCTCGATGTATTTTTCATTCTCTATGAGGTTGGTTTCTTGAATGTGTTCATACCTAATATAGCACCTAATTTAGTAACTAATTTCCAAGATATATCAAGTAATCTTAGAAGAGAAAAAGTCCTTGAGGTGATGTAGAACTAATTTTCCATGTTACCAAAAACATTCCAACTTCATGGTAGTGTAGTAAAGTCCTTCATGCCCAGCTCGCTCATCAATGCTTTCTAGAGCCTCCTTGAAAGACAAAGAAAAAAAAAGAGAAGAAAAACTAATAGTTAGTTTTCCACTTTTAGAAAACATTTTCGCCTTGATTTTTATTTTTAACTCTCATTCTTTCTAGAGCCTCCTTGAAGACATCTAATAGTTAGTAGCTCGCCTTGATTTTTCTTTAACTCTCATTCGATGGTGTAACTATGATGAGCTCGCTCAAATGATTATCTGGCCATGAGTGTAAAACTCTTATGATAACTCTGTGAGAGCATTGCCATTGTTAATTATTGCTTCCTTCCCTCTTGGCTATAGATAAACAATTTCATGTTATTAGTGTTCATATAATTATGAGATAAATTATGGAATCATAATAAACTTTTAATTGCAAGTCACTACTCATGATAGGAAAACTCCTCGATGGATGGTAAACTTCAAATCATTTCAGCACCCTTTAACATCGCTTTTAACTATTCCTTCTTCGGATACGACATAATTCAAATTTCAGTGTTCATTGAATAAATAATGTTGAGTCGAGCTATCGTCAAACTAATAATGAATCAATAAAAAGTGGATCACCTATGACCTAACTTCGATTTGCTCTAATTCTTTTTTTAATATACTAAAATCTCAATCGTACTCAAATTGACAATATCTTTCTTTCCGATCATGTGTCCACTTGCACCATTTTCTATTGCAGCTCTCCATGGCCGGTGGTTTTTACCAAATGAAAATCCTACCCCCCCCACATAAATTAATTTTTGATTTCCCACTTGAGAAATTAAGAAATGCAATCCACGTGGCTTCGCTCTTAAGTATTAGGGTTTTCCTAGTACCCGTTTGCTTCCCTAGATTCTCTCCCGACCCAAGTTGATCGTCCCCTCTTTCTAATTTTATAAGGTTTACCAGCTCATGACGGTCGGACCATGCACCTTTATCGGTTCAATGATACATTTAATCTGCTCTAATTCGCAACTTCTTACAAAGAATGTGATTAACTTTGGGACAAAGCAAGTGGGTCAATTTATCTTTTGAGATTTTTCTTTTTTTTTATGCTCACCTCGAGATTCTTGTAAAATGTTTCCGACATTGAAAGCGAGGAAAGGTGAATAGTTGCCCGCGTCTTAAGAAATCAAGATATGCAATTTGCAAAATAAAATTTGAAAAGAATAACATTGAGTGTAAATTAAGGGAGTCGCATGGTCGCTCAGAAACAGTCAATCCTTTTGATTTTTTTTTGATTTTTTCTTTGGTTGGTGATGACCAGTTGATGATGCTCAATGGATCTGTCCAATTGCCTTCTATCACTTGCGAGAGAGAAAACAACGTGTTGATAGGGAAGCGAGCACATGCGAGTTACGAAGATATGCTTCAATAAGATAGCCATGGCAGCCATGTACATGCAGCTTAGCTGGATGTTTGTCATCTCTTTGTCCTCGAGCACAGTACTCGCACGCCCAAGGCATCCGTGATCTTTTTTTTTTTTGCGGTTCTCGAGAGATTTCTCGACATTTTATTCTATTAGTAAGCTTTTTCGGCTAATATTTGATCCGTCTATCTCTCTTGATCTTTCTGATTTGTTTGTTGATTAATTCGAGGGAAGACTGATTTATGTGATCAAAAGTTTTACATTTGTGCACTACATTACAAAACTTGCAAAGCATGCGTGAAATATATAGTCAACACGAATGTCAATCACAATCACGTCAGGAGGATACTATTGAATGCAACTTGTTTAATTAACAGGCTAGAAAACACCGTCGAAACATAATCCGTTTCATAAAAAACACATAATCCAAACATGTAGTACATAACTCAGTTTAATTTACTTGGATTGGAACATAATTCGAACTACCCATAATCAAACTTTGGCATTACAAAAAATGCTTGCATACTTGCAAAATAATCATATTAGTCTAAAGTCACCAAATCATGTTCACCGATTTCGAAAAGTCAAAAGTGAACAAGTATAAAAAATAGTTTTGGCCGGATAAAATACAAAAAGTTGCAAGATCCTAGCTCAGAAGTGGTTAAATATAGGGATTTACGCGAAATTTTGCAGAACAGCATATATCTGCTAAGAATAATTCAAGGTAACAAACTGGAATTGACTAGACCTCTCGGAGGACGACGTCGTATACAGTTGATGTCTGTCTCCAAGTTGGCAAGTCAATCAGCACATTTGTTGCCTTCCTGATGTACTCATGGCATAGTTTGAATCCGTCAATGTCCTTCGACAGTTTCGAGATTATGTAATAAGAGGTGGCAAATTCACCTCTAGAACGATCGGACTCCATAAGCTAAGATGCTTTAACCAAATGAAGGTCTGAAAGAACCACACCCAAAAAGCCATCGCTTTCCTTTTGATAGCTTAATGCATCTAGCAAGTTTGCTTTACCTTCAAATATCGAATTATATTTAGTTTAACATGTACCTTTAAAAGTTTAAATATTTTTTTTTTTGGTAAATAAAAGTTTAAATATTTAAGTGGAGGAAAATTGCATACATATATGATACAGTCAAACCCACTAGTCAAGCAATATAGGTACTTTTAACAACCATCGCACAAGCAAACTGAATTAGAACTACTTGTTAAAATATATGTGAGTTTAAAGGATGAAGAATCATATAAGCACCGACTAAACTTGTTTTTCTGAAGAATGCAAAAATTTGGTTCTGATAGCATGCTCGATAATTGTACCCGAAATTGTCAAGTCACTATGAAATTTTTTATACCTTTTTTCCTAACCCTTGCCCAAATTCTGATTTTAATGACTGATGCCTTACGCGTGCAAACCCAATGTGTGTGGACAAAAGAATTTTGAAGCCCATTCGAGCAGAACAAGAGGAATTGCAAGACAATAGATGCAAACTCTGAACGTTTGAGGTTGAGTGAGCAGCGATTTATTCCAAAAATTTAAGACAATAGATGCAAACTTGATTGAAACTATCCGAAGAAAGGCATATGAAATAGAAGAACCGAAAGTCACACGTACGTGGCATAAATATGAGGAATGGAGATTGCAAGACCTTGATTCAAATACCATATTAAAAATCCAATTCAAAAAAGCAAGCTACTAGAGGGCGGTGCTTGAACACATTTTATATTTTCACCTGAAACATCGAGGCAATAATGAGTCAGAACAAAAGTTAGGAATTAAGAATCTTATCGCGATATAAATCGGTAAGAATCAGGCACATGAGCATTAAAATAAGCACCCGCTTGCAATTATCTTTTAATTAGGAAGATGAGATCCACGCCAATCTCCCAACGCGATCTGTCTAGTACTTACACATAAATTATGTTTTTCGCCCATCATAAACTACCATAAATGGAGATTGGAATCGATCCGATTGCGTCATTCCTTTCGTAGTCCGGATTCCGAAATGAAAATTCCATTCTAAATTGTGGAAAGTACGAAAGGACCTGTCCAAGTTCGATGGACTGTATGATCAACAGGAACCTCACGAATTTTAAAATGTCTGTGCCCCGGTCAAAGAAGGCCAGTGACTACTTAGCCATCATTATTCAAAACCCAATTTCCCGTCCTAGGGTTTCGTGCATCGTTCATCCATCTTTTGCTTTGGAAACATCCCGCTTGGGGCAAGATTCTACATGCCGTGATGAGAAAGGTCTCGATTCACCTGGACAAATCCGCGTGGTAGGCACGACCTCCGTATAAAATTCAACCTCCTAAGTTCTCCTTTCCTACCCTCGCTCTCGTTATGTATGTATGTGCATGTTCTCCTTAGCTTTATCTCGATTCACTTGGTAAAGTGCATGCATCGAACTATATACTTTTCTCTTCTGTCACGGCCAACCCCATCATGCCATTTTTCACTACATGCATGCATCCTCTTCCGTGTCAGTCTTTCTTAACCAAATTCGCATGACCAACTTGGAGATGTTCTCTCTGGCGAAATAAGAAATTCGATATTTTCTTTTCTAGGGTTTTTATTTTATTTTATTTTATAATTTTGGTGGGGGCCAACCAACTTGGAGAATGACCAAGAATAAAGCTAACAGGAGAGCTTAGTCGAGCATAACATGGCTCAAGTGGAAGGATACAAAAAAATATAGGGAATCGAGATTGGTGATTAGCTGTTTGTATATGTTAGAAAATATGTAAGTGGATCCTGTTACTTTTTTGATATTTCTAAAGCCTAAGTCTGATATTCTGATGTAGATTGGTATTCTTTGAATTTAAGGGATAGAACTTACGTCTTAAAACTTTATACTTTAGAGGAGGACATATCAACAATATCAATGTCGATACATCGACATGTTAAATTTTAATGGTTGAAACGCGTTTCCCTCGTTGAATTTTCATTTTTCTTTTATTCTTCCTTCTTTCTACTTCCTTTGAGTAGCGTCTCGTATTCCATGTGGCCGTTGTTGTCACTTGCCATCGTGATGCCACTCCATCGCCAACACCAGTTACGGCACCCATTTTTCAACCTTCCACCCTCGTTTTCTCTTTTGCTCTCTGATTGTTGATAACTTTTATAACTTTTTCAAAGTTTTGAATTTTTCTTTTCATTTCTTTTTTGATTTTTTTTTTCTAATTATGTGGCCGACGACTGCCCATGTCAATATCAAGCGTGCTATGTAAGATGACTGACATTCACGTCAGTCATTTCCTATCAAAATTTGGCCAAAAGAACTAAACTGATAAATTGTCAAAAGGTTCAGTACTAAATTAACGGAATTAAAAGGGTTAGGACTGAATCGACTGCATACGACGCATTCATGACTTTTTTGAACAATTTTTCCAGTCTTTCTTACTAATACTCTTCCTTTTCAAGCACAACAGATTTTAACAAGTGAAAAAGCACGTTTCCGCGTCGCTAAGCGTAACAAGGTCATCCTCCCTGTATGTGGCTTCTGCATTTTTCACGAGGGTGAATCGAAACTGGGAGACAAGACCCGTCAGGTCCAACACAACAGGAGACCATGTCTGGAATTAGACATCATCCTGCCAAACAGAGAGAGAGAGAGAGAGAGAGGAAAAGCAAGACACGGTTTCACATTGGAATTTCCACCGTTGCGTGGATGACGAACTGAACAGATGAAAAAGTCAGGCGGGACATGGAATGGAGCGCGTCTCAGCATTTCAAATTGGAAAGGACCTGCCTCCCCTTTCTTATCCCCATCAGTGGGGAAAGACAACTCGGGGTCCATCGCCCCTCGTTCATGCATCTCTCCATCGCCCGTCCCTTTCGCTGCTGTTAACGTGGACATTGCTGGGAAATTAGGCCCCCCATCTAGAGATTCCGAGAAGCTACCGCTTGGGTGCTACATGTTTCGCGTTTGAACCGGCCTGGGCACAGGAAACCGACACCAGTCGAACCGCTGGCTCGATATGTGATGATCGCTCCGTGTTTGGTACTCTATAGTATGAGGAAAAAAAAACACAAAAAAAGTCCTAAATTTATTGCATTGATATTAATTTAGTCATAAACTTTTCAATTGAACTAATTTAGTCTTAAATATTTTTTTTGTACATATATCAATTGAGTCATTCTAATCAATTTTGACAAAAAAAATCACTAATAAGATCCCTAGTTATGGACTGAACTGATACTAATACCACAAGTTTAGGACCATTTCAATACTTTCGCCACATTACACATAAATGACAATGGAGTGATGTCATGGTTGATGGATCGTGAATCTTGAAGTTCTTGGCCGGCGTTAGTGAATATTTTTTGCAGAACCGCCGGCTCGATATGTGAAGATGGCTTGGCATTTAGCACTCCACATTATGAGAAAAAACACCTAAAAAATTCTAAACTTATTGTATTGAAACCAATTTAATTCTTAACTTTACAATCCAACTAATTTAGTCTTAAATCATTTACATTTGTGCCAATTGAGTCCATCTAATTAATTTTGATCAAAAATCACTAACCAAATCGCCAGGACCGACTTGATACTAATACCATAGGACCTTTTTAATGCTTTCCTCACATTATGCATAAATAACAATGGAGTGGTGTTGGGGTTGATGGATCGTGAATCTTGAAGAGCCTCACGGAAAGAGTTCTCGGCTGGCGTCCGTGAATGTTTTCTGCAGGTTCATTTCGTCAGTGTTGTCAATAATTCTTAATTCTAGTGTTGTCGATAATTCTTCTAATTCGATGGCGATATACCAAAAGTACCATGGCATTATTCACTTTCGCCTGTTCAGGCTTTGAATAATTTGCTTCTTAATGTTTAAGGTAGCTTAGACCTTCATCAATAAAGAAGTTTGCAGGGCCTAAAAACAAGGTAAATTGAACTGGCGACGACACGAACACAAACATTTTGTTCAGTCGTCCACACATTTGCAAGTTCCTGTGGATGCCCGGCAGGTAATACATCCAAGCCTCTGTGCACATGACCAGCCGAGCATTCAGTCGAGTCAAATGGGCAACACAATGATAGGCGGTTTCGCATAATAGAATTCTCAAGCAGGCCAGGAATGCTAACATTACCGAAACTGCTAAACAGTCAACCGTACAAGCCCTCCTGCTCCCAGACATCCACTAGAAAATCTATCATTTCCTGCCATCCGATCCAAAAGCAATCAGGGCCGACGAACTTGTAACGCCGGTGAGAAATAGAAAAACATCTTCTCCCTTAAAAAATGACTTACTGCAAGTGGAATGGGCTGTGGGGAAGGCTTGCTGGTCCCGAGTAGGCTCTTGTTAGTTGCATTCCAGCTACAAAAATGTTGCGCTTGAAATTCAGTCCTTCAGAGAAAAACTTCGGGAAAAGAGCAAAAATCACGAAGCTTTTTCATGCGAACGTCATTGTAAGGATACAAGTGACCCGCGCACGAGACAAGATACTCAAAGAGCTGCTTGGACGTTTTCTAAACGGGTTTAAAATTTTGAACTAGCTCACAAGCCTAATTCTTGTAACTGGTACTCTTTACTCCTTTCCGTATACTTGGAGTAAGCATGGACAGTATATCCCTCGACATAGACCGATTACTATGGATGTGAGCCTAGACGAACAGGTCCATTATCTACTCAACTGCATGACATGCTCACGAAATCAAATATCAAGTCTCTTGGTGGAGTTTGACTGGTTCTCCATGGTGTTGATTTGCTTAAATAAGACCATAATCAGCAGTGAATAATAAGGTATGAGCTGGATGTAGCGATGTGACAGCTAATTCCAATGATTACCACCTAATTTCTACCTTACAAAACGAGTTAAGCATAGGCTCTGCTTTACTTTAGGTTCACTGAATCCTGTAACTTCGATCCTAGACAAAGGTCCTATCTCGAACAGATAAATGACTCAAGGAAGCTATCAACAGCATAATATACTTATTGTTTCATCAGAGTGACTATGTCATAATAGATGACGATAAAAATTATTTCACCTGATTTTAGGTTTACGGACTTGTTTGTGATTCTGAGCTCCCTTATTTGCAGTCCATTGCTGCCTTGTCTGGTTCCACAGAAGAAGGCCTGCCCCAGCAAATTGCTCAAGTGAAAAGCATAAACAAAAGGGAAAACAAAGAACTTGCATGAATGCAAAGCTAAGATCAAATGTAAGGCCCTGTAAATTGTTTTAAGCGGTCAAGTAAAGTAACCAGACCAATATCAAAGAGAGCATCTTCTTCTTTAAATAATGACTGTACTGTTCTCAATCCTGAATCAAAATGTCATAGATCAAGAATTTACCAGGTTGACCATGTCAAAATACTCACCATAAGAGCATAGAAACCAACAAACTTTAGAAACCCAAAAAAAAGAGCATATGGAGATGACATAGGAATGGAATTGGAGATAACAATATGCTTTGCCTAAAAAACTACCTCATTACAAAAAATAAGGACTCGTATAATTTCTCTTAGTTTATGTGTACAGGTGACAAGGTATATGAACCCAGCATGCCACCAATATTCATGTGAAGATTACTCATGTACCCAAATTAGGAGAGAAGCGCAAATTAACATTCTGAAGTACATTCCAGTAATGCCCAAGAAACCATTAACCTCCAGAAACAGTTAAATTACCACTGCATGACATCACATACTAATTTTGACCAAAAAGAAAGAAGACATTACATACTAATTAACATCTTCACAATGAGAAGCCAAAGGTGTTTCCGATATGTTAAACAAAATAATGCATGAAGCAATCAGACTTGCCGTGATTTACAAACTCAGTTGGGTCGCTCGGTTCACCAGTGTCGCTGTGAGGAGGATCAAGGATCTGGTTTAATGTGCTGATGGAGGATGTACTTATCTGAGAAGGTGCAACACTTTTATCCATTTCACAAGAGCAAGTGCTCGAGGAGCTGTCTGCAAAGAATCGTTTCTTCACTGCTTGGCCTTGAATTTGGTATCTTTTTGAAGGATCATCCACAGAGATAATTGATGCAGGTTTAGTAAAGCATCCGAGACAGCCTCTGCTCTGTTACAAATCAGGTCCAACCGAAAAAATGATTAGTATTAGTACTGGATTAAAACAACTTGATGCTCCATCAACTACCAAACTAAAGAAAAGATTATGAGACCAACTATGCCATCATCAAGTACTAGTAATTGTTTAGATACCAGCATTTCACCATGAAAAGCGTATTCCCAGTGCGATAAAATGTTCCATCAAATAAATGATGTCCCCAAGTATGAAAGAATTTTAGCTAAATTTGCCTTCCTGTTATTTGACACAATTGCAAACAAAAAAAGAGTCACAACTTAAGGCCGCATATCTTCAACCCAAACTGGTCCAGCCTTTGCCTGGACTTTACGCATTGCGGAAAATTCTTGCACCGGGCTGCCCTTAAAAACTTGGTTAACAGTTTTAAATGTTAATCTCAATGCATGGCAAGTCAAAATTACCTAGATCAACTGACCCAAGGGGAAAAAAGACAAAAGAAATTGCACGTCAACTTTGCAGATGCTAACATCTCAAAATACAATTCTTTCACCTCCTAATACTTATAAAGACAATTCCTTACATTAAAAAGTGTCTTGAAACTTTCCTTAAACTTCTCCATTACGTGAAGTGCAAGAATACGAAAATAGGCTCCTAAAAACAAGCAGCCACTTCTCCTTCGAAAATATCTATCTAACGAAGAAATCGAACAGCATTTATCTCTAAAATGCATCAACCTCACAAAATCCTGTGAAAGGAAGGAAAAAGGACTCCCAGATAGGGCAACCAGATACGAAAGCTTTAAAGTGAAGAATGGCAACTATGAAAGGCAAAACAGATTCTTATTAAACATAGATTTACAACGTTCACAACTCTTGAAAGCTTTCACTTGCTGAACAAGCAAGCACAAAAGGATTCCATACCAGCTGCAAAGCAACCTTAGAGTGTGCATTACCAAACATGCACTTCGTTTGCCCAGGAAGTTAAGAACAAGAAACTAACATTCCCAATAAGAGCATATCAATGTGCTTAAAAGATTCCTGGAACCAGAAAGAAAGCAAACTCTGCTGGAGCCGAAAAGTTGCAAACAAGAAACAAAGAGTGAAGAGCCCAAGTTCAAGAATCTGATGATAGATACTCTCAATAGGTTTGAACCAATAAAACCGAAATAAAACCGATATGTGAGCCATATCAAGCCCGGAATATAACACTTATCAATCAGTTCAAAGAAACCTTTTTGGTGACGTGAAACTCATACGGATAAACCTCATGAAATGAAACTCTCTACTTTTTCCACCTTAGAAGCAATCTAATTATCATTCTACATTTTTCAAGCTAGCCCCAACTGAGACCAAAGAATCCCAAAATCCTTTTTTCTTTTTTTTCGAAACGTATCAAAAATGCATAATCCACATTACAAAGAAGGGATTACAAAAGTATCGTATTCAACCGAGTGTGTTTGAACAGTAAACGGGCATCATGACCCCTGCATATCTGAAATTCCCGCAATAAAATCACCCAGCAAGAAAACATCTCTCGAGAACGAGCACAAACCCAGAGAGCAAAAGAAGCTCACCCCATGCATGCAAGAATTTGACAGATGGAAGGTGGGAGGCGTCCCCAGAGCTGCATTTACGGCTACAACCCTCGAGCTCGAGACCCTCTGGTAGAACCCAAGGCAGAGATCTCGCGACCCTGCGGAAAAAAAGATTACACCTTAAACCATGTTCATCGGATTAAATCAAAACCCAGAAACGATTCTTCAGTTCCGATGATGTTCGAGCCCACTCCGGCCACGAAGCACGAACAACAACAGAACCCACGAGGGAAAAAAGGACCAAGAACGCCCATAACTTTCCCCTAAATTTTGCGGCTTTATAAACGAGAGGGAAGGACCGACACATCAAGATGCTTCGCCCAGTACCTCAAGCATGGCGTAGGCTTGTCCGCCGCCTTCTCTCTCTCGCCCTCCGTCTTCGTCTTCCCCTTCGAGTCTGCTCGCTGGCCTCCGTGGTCACTGGTTTCAAGAAAGACTTTTTTTTTTTTTTTTTTTTGGGGTCGGAAGGGAAGAAAGATTAAGGTACCTTCTGTGTCGCTGTCGAAGCCGTTTTTGATTTCTTCCTTTCTTGATTTATGGATAATCTTTTGTTCGTGCTCTTTTTTAATCATTGAACTTTGATTTTTAATTAATTTTATTCGATTCGTTTTTCCGAACTCTTTTAATGTGTACCAGTTTCATCTTTCAGGCTCGTCTCGGCCATGAGACTCAGATTAGCAAAATTATTAGGAAAATTTTTTTTTAAAAAAAAAACAAATTTTAATGGACTGATAGCGCAAGTTGGATTAAGAGAGAGAGATGGCGCTGCCTCCGATCGCCGATGAGGTCCGGTGCTAAGGTCTCGGCGAAGGCGGCCGACCCTCGCATGGCTGCAGGCACCATCGCCGCGAGCAGCCATGCATTGGCTGGCCCTGGATGGAGAAAGCCAACACATGGCTCGGGCTCACTACGGAGGAGAGAGGTGGAGGAGGAGGTAGAAAGTTAGGCCATGCCGCCGGAGACCTGCTTGAGCTTGTGACGAGGCTGTTCTTGCGGTAGTAGTGGCGGTGGCGGCGATCTGCTCATCGTGTCGAGAATCGCTAACTATTCGATCATACTCTTCATGCATTATGAAACGAGTTTTTTGTGCTTTGCAAGCTAGTAAAGGTCGATGATTGTCAATTTGGGGGTGCTCAATAGAGCATTGTCACTACAGCAAACGATGTTTGCATCTGATACATCTTCTAAGTCGTCAGAATAGGAGGATATCTATCAGATTTTGCTCCCAAGACTGGAGCCTTGGTGTCGGGAAATTGCGTGAACCCAGGCAAGGGCTTGACGGCTCCATTTTCGGCGACGTCGATCGGGTAACGTAGCAAGTGAGCCGGCAAGTCTCCGCCGAAATCTTCGTCCGTGTACCTGTCCCAAGAGGCCTCAGCGCGCGCGTTCATCCTTCGAATGCAGTTCAGAGACTCCGGATCAGCGTAAACTTCCTCTGTATGGCCGAGGTGCTCGTGCCACAAGGACATTCGGAAGCCGTAGATTTGGCCCCTAGGCGGCACATCAGGAGTCGCCAGATGCTTCGGTTGGAATGCGCCCATTGCAATTTCCGTGTCCCGGGCGCCCTCCATGGACCTCTGGTTGATGTTGGCCGATCCGACGATTATGTACTCGTCGTCAACTGAAAAGGGGACACGAATCAGCACCTTCATTAAAAATAAAAATAAAAAAATCCGATGCGATCTGATTGAAGTTCGTCGGTCGCTGAATCAATGAATGAGAATTTAGTGCTCAATGCCGGTTCACTCACCTATCATCATCTTCGAATGGACATAGATCATGAACCTTCTTGCTTGCTGGGCTCTGGAATAGTCACTATCTGGTGCGGGTTTCTCTTCAGGAACCGGCTCACCGCCCCTCCTTGCTTCCCTGTTTCCAAGGCAGAAGAAGGCCAGGTAATCTCTAGGATTGACTGCAACCCCCTTCTTGGAGGGCATGGACAATGTCCGTGTACATCATCTCCATCGTCCTCCTCTGCCAATCCAGGATTGCCTTCACCGCCTCGCTCTCCGGTATGCCCTCGGGCCACATCGGGATCACCACGTACACGGCGAACCTCTCTCCAGCCTCGATCTTGCTCACGATCTTCAGCGACAGCTCCTTGGGGACCAGGTGCAGCGCCTGGATGTCTGGGACCACGATGTCCCCCTCGTCCTTCCACCCGTAGGAGCTGCCAAGGAAGTACTGGTTCTCGATGTAGATAAAGTTCTTGGCCCGTCGGATCGCGTTGATGTAGGCGTCCTGGATGCTCCGGTCGATGATGTTGTCCTTGCTGCCGACAAGGCCAAAGGCAGCTGCAGAATTGGGGTCTGTGGGGAAGTCAGCCACTGCGCCGGCATCGATGGACCGGAACAACTGTACATTCCATGTCTCCAGGTCATCCGCTATTGCGGCTTGCGATGGGTGGATCACAATCTCCTCCATCTTGCTTATCGGGATGAGGAATTGGTCCCCTACTTGCTTCATCCACCTCTGCTCGAAGTTATAGAGGACGTCCCACGCGACGGGGCCTTCAAGACAGCAATGAACGTCGTGCCACGGTTCCCTTGGGCCGCCTTTCTTGATCGAAGCGCCTTCGAAATTCGGTTGATGGAAATCATTCCTGAGGATGTCTGAATACAGAGTCTTGAACAGCGGGTGGTCCTGGGTGTCGTACCGGCCATCGCACAGATCAATGCCGCCGATGAAGCTCACGATCCTCCGCTTCTCCAATCCTGCCTCAGGAATCTCGGCATCAACCACCACGATCTTCTGGTGATGAGTGAACATCGTTGCCACCTCCACGCCATGAATTATGCTCTCCGCGCCCTCTGCAGGATTCCGCGGGCACAGGACGCAATGCACTTTCGTGCCCTTAAAGTACAGTTCCGTGTTTTGGTCGTGCGTGCTCATCAGCCCGTCCCGTTTCAGTTGTGGGACCGACGTCCGATCCTCCCAGACAAGCATCAGGACTGTCATGCCCTCCTCATCAGCCTTGTTCTTCAGCAGCTCGCCTAGCGTGACCCCAGTCCCTTTCCTGAGCCCGCGCGGGTCCCTTATCAAGGCGATGTCGGTGTAGACCGACCATCCCGCTATGTAAATCAAGTGCTTCGCGTTGTCGATCGCGTCGAAGATGTCCTCCCAGCACCGGTGGGGCTTCCATGCGCCACGAGAGAACGGGATGCTTGGACTAAAATGATCTGAAACGTGAGCATCTTGATACAGAGTGACCCTGCAACCTCGCCTCTGGGGGAAGAACGTGCGCGGAACACCTTCGAACGTCGGGCTAATGATCCCGCGCGACCAGTTGCTGTCTTTTTCGGTGCTCGAGAATTGCATCCGGACACGAATCTTGCCCCCGCCGTAGATCGGTTTGTGCTCGTCGTCTTCGATCGGGACCCACCTTTCCACTATAAAGCCCTTTATGACATCCTCGACAGGAATATAGGCCCTCCCGATCAAGGTTGCTCCGACAGGATCGTCATCTTTGATGGTGAGTGTGATCTGGGAGATCAAATGAGCACAGTAGATGTGGAAGGTCTCGTTCCACTGCGGGTGCGAGTTTTCGTTCTGGATCCTCCTCGTCCGCGCAACCCTCGCCCGGCCCAAATCCACAGACGCGTAGAGATACGATCCCAGGGCCTGCACGGTCAGGTGTTAAAACACTCTTTTATCTACTCAGGCCGAGCGAAAGGATGAGGAAACGGAAGGACCGGCGAAGATGGAACAGTACCTCGGGGCGGCACAACATCACCCTCTTGACCTCGGATAGGAATCTTCTCTTGAAACTCTGGCTAGTTGCGGTCTTGAAATTTCGAGTTCAAAGGCCGAAAGGAAAGTAGATTCATGTTCATAATCAAACATAACACTCGAAACTAAAAGGAAAGTACTATTAGGTTTAGTGAGACTAGAGACATGCAAGGAAGCCCGTTCAATTTAGAAACCGAATCAAACCAACTCGATCGAATCACTTCCAGTCCGGCAACCTTGATCGGTTCGGTTTCCTATCTTAAACTGGTCGGTCAGTCAAGGCCGGTTGTTGGGTATGAACAAAATTTGAACCGACTAAAATCAAACTTTAAAAAGTCTCCTCACTTTCATGGGTCAAAATCAAATACAGGATATCCAGCTTCTCATCCTCTTGACTTTTCTATTGTGACTTTCCAAACAAAGCATGGAAATCAGGTAGCCCTGCTATTCTCTGAAAGCCCAAAATGGCCCAAACTAGTCTAGACACGGTCCATTCTTAAATAAGCAACAAACCTCGAAATTCCACCTCAAGGTAGGTGCGTAAAAAGAGGAATAATAAAAAAAAAAAAAAAAAAAAAAGGGGGAAGAGTCAATGAAACAGAAAGAAGGAAAAAAAAAAAGTAGGTCGATTCCTTGATCAACGGGTTTGGCTTCCCAATTTTGAAACTGGAGACCAACTATAACAAGGTAGGGCTCAAGTTATTGGTTTAGAATCTAACTTATTAGCTCTAAAACCGATCGTATATAAGCAAGATTTTGATAGTGAAAATACTTGTTTGATCGTGAAAAAGGAAAATTTCATCATATATATATATATAATAGCCTGAATGATCACGAGACCATCAATTGCATACAATCCCAATGCTAGAAATATAAAGCATAGTTTGAATGAGGATACATCATTTGACTATATTTTACTTAGATAGTCTTATGTCTATTATTAAAATGGGAAAAGTGGGTACAATTGTGGTCTAAGCAACATTTTTGTTTCATCAATTTCAGCAAAAAGAAAAAAGAAAAAAGAAAAAAAGAGAGGAAGAAATGGCAATGCCAATTATTAGCTTTAAATACATTGTCCTCTTGGTGGAATCCTATGATTATTTTATATAAAAAATGAAAGCAGTATTTCTAGCAATAAAAATCAAGAAATAAATTGTACTATGAAATTGCGTACCTGTCCACAAAGCATAAATCCACATCCTAGTTGAAGTCTATCGATATCAAATATTTCCACATTGAGCACTCCATGAAGCAGACGTGCCGTCTCTTCCTCTTCAAAAACACACGAACCATCAATCTAAACAAACTCGAAAATAATTTCACCAGATTCGAGAGGTATTCCAAGGACCGAACGTACGTACTCTTGATCCACATGTCCGGCCGCAAGGGGGGAAAAAGAGAGGAAAAGACCTGAAATCAAAATTGGGGTCAAGAAGGAAGTAGAAAGGTGAGTCAAGCATGAACCAGAATGCTCAAAAAATCGAGAGAAGAGTAAAAAGAGGAAGACAAAATGGGAAAAAAGAAAGGTCAATTTAGCATTGGAACATACTTTTGGTGTTTGTGTAAGAATTTGCTACTTTTTGGACAGAACGTGGGAGCACAATGGCCAGTAAGAAGTGTTTGGGTTATAAAGAAAGAAGCAGAGAGAGAGAGAGAGAGAGAGAGGGAGATTAGGGCAATGTAAGATGTACAGGAGAAGAAAGAGATAATTCATGTCGGAATCTGTTGGGGAAGAAAGAGATAATTCAAGTATTCGTACACGATGGAAGCCGGAATCTGTTCCCACCTTTGCTTCCAAGAATCACTAGCATGTCCCTTCGTTTCTTCCTCTTGCTATACTAAAATTGTCTCTCAAGCCTTAGTCCCTTCCTTCATCAGAAAGTCATATATCTAAAAGGGCAATGTATTAATTTTTGCATCTTGTTATCTTTTTATATATCAATAGGTTGTCGTGATGACAAAATTCGCATTCAAAAAATATGAAAATATGCTTTTATCATTATTATTCTACTAGAATAAACTTAGGAAATTTTATAATCTCTCTGGGCCATAATTTCGTATGTCATGATTTCCAAGAGTATTTTCAAAACTATAGCTACTGTCCCTAAAAGTATTGTAGGCGTCGGACGTTGTTATCATGTGTGGACTGAAAGGATGAAAGTACCCCGTTTAAGTAGGCCGGATAATAAAAGGAATTTGTCAATTTCAAAACTGAGTATGTATCATTTAAGAAAACGCCCTTTAGTCTATTACGTAAGCATACACTTGCATACTAGGGCTTATTCATAGTTTGCATGCCAATAATTATAATTCAAAGTACAAACACAAACGGCACATGGAGTCATTTGGGGCCGTAAAATGACGAATGTGTTTCACTCGATTTCGTCTCCATGAAAAAAATTGCATTAATAGTTTTTGAGAATTATTTTGACAATTAGGCCATGTTTGGTAACCATCAAAACATGGCCAAATTCTGACTCTTTGTTCCTAGAATCAATTTGGGCTTAGAATCGCATTTGATAAAAATTTTGTTCCCGAGAACAAATTGGGAATAGAATCAAGAACAAAAAAAAAGTTGATTCTTATTCCGCGAATGAATTTGAGAATCAAAATCAAGAACTCTTATTCTTCCCTTCGGCCATCTCGTGACCGTCATCCACCATTGCCCGCCACCGTCCGCTGTTCGCCACCATCATCCACCGCCGCCGCTGGCCACCAGCCGCCGATCCAGTGAGCTCGCCGGAGGCAAGCCCAGCCACCGACAAGCTCGCCGGAGGCTTGCCCAACCACTGGCGAGGCTTGGCAAGGGCTGGGCAAGCCTCGTGACGCCTAGCCCCACCGGTGGCTGCCTCGCCTAACTGCCGACGAGGGTTGGCGACGCTCCGGTGAGGTCGTCGATCCTCATCTGGCCGGTCCGGCGATCGGCCACAAGAAGAAGAAGAAGAAGATGAAAAAAAAAAAAAAAAAAAAAAGAAAAAAATGAAAAAATGAAAAAAAATGAAAAAAGAAAAAAAAAAAAAAAATTATTTAAAAATTAAAATAAATTGATTTGGAACATAATTAATGAGTACGGTACCAAATGCAATTCTATTTCAGAATCAGAAATTTTGGACAGTTATCAAACGGTTTAAAATATTTAGAATCAGTTCCTAGGAACAGAATAAAAAATAATCATTTCTGATCATAATCTACTTCCGGGAACAGAATCGTTACCAAACGCGCCCTTAAGGATTTGATAGAAAAAATGTGGTTTCAAAATGGCATTGTGTGGACACTAACCCCTCCTATGCTTAACCGAATGCCCGGTCTGCAATTTTCTGGTTTTCACAAATGATGATACTTTTGCTTGCGCAGTTAGGCATCCAATTAGGTTAATTTTCTTTAAAATCGGTTGTTCCCGACTCCCTTAAATTTGATATATTTTGAAACTTCAAGTTTACAAAATCTACCTTCGCAGTCTTACCTCGGGTGAACCACCCAGAGATTCAGTTAATTAATTATTAAACTTAAACTTAACTCGGGTTCTTCCAAATCCACACTAATTTGCGACATTAGTCAAGTTATTTAACATGTAAATAATTTTTATCTAGAAGTCGCCACTAATTAGTTTATGGTATGTCGATTAGATATCAAAATAAAGCATTGGGGAAATACTCTACTTCGACAAACTAGAGAGTAAATAAGTATAGTGACTTAATTGCCGGTACATTTTCTCTTTCATTTTGAAAAATATTTGGTAAGCTGTCTAGATTGATTTTAGCCCGAATCACTAAAATTAAAAGGATTGATCATGCGAGTGCGTAAGCATTAAAGGCAACACTCAATAAATAAATAAATTGTAGGAAATTAAACACCAAAACATGTAATATCCTTTGGATTTTCTTTTAATTATGGAATTAAAATTAGCTTATATGACACGCAATTTCAAATTAAATGAACTTAACATGCATACTATCTGACACACATGTAACATGGCCTAAACTACCTAACATGCATATAATATTTTATTATTTTTATATTAAAATTCGAAATAATTAATTAATGAAAATGTAATACTAAACTCGATAAGTTATCCTATTTAAACTAGGAAATAATTTTATCAAATCCTATTTTAATTCGGAAACTTAATTAATAGATTTTACCCTAACATGCAATCTAATTTAAAAGACAAATTTAACTAGACAAATTTTAAACATGCAATCCTAATATGTTTAGAAAACTATCCTATTTATCACACAATTTGGCCTTTTTGGTGTTTTAAAAAATAAGCGTTACATCCGATCCATCTTAAGATATTTCAAATGAAGGTTAAGATAATAGGAAAAAATAATCCATTGTCCACAGATTAAATTAACAATTATAAACATCACCAACACATAGGAAGAATTAAAATAATTAAGGATCAAATTAATAATTATAATGATATGGATGAAATTGACAATTATCTTGCAAGAATAATCAAGATAATTGAAAAAATGATCGGAGGACTTATGGATCAAATCAGTAATTATAATGATTTTTGTCAATAAATTTTTTTGTATAGTACCTAAAATTCCAATAAAATAAGTTCAAAAAACAATTGTTTAAAATAGGTAATGAAATTTGAATATATTGATTGTTACCTAGTTTGTGGAAGTCGTTTCCAATTTCAAGCCGACAAGTGGATCATAGGACCGATTGGTTCCGGTTTGGTCCGATTTTGAGGTGGAACCGGGGAACTAGACCGAGAACCGGACCAATTGGTCTTAGAATCGAAACCGGTAAATTTGTTGTTTTTGGCCAAAAATAAAATGAATAATTTGAGAAATTGGGAGGAATTAGGTTTTTTTTTTTTATAGAAAATTTAAAAAAATATATATATATATATATATATATATATATATATAAATATAATTAATCGATCGGTTCAATTAGTCTGGTTTCCACCTTGAAACCGGGAACCAGGAGCAACCAACCATTGGTTCCAAGAGTAGGAATCGGGAACTAGATAACCCTCTTTGAAAACATTCAAAATTGGTAGGTCTGGTCCGGTTTGACTAGTCCCGGTTCGGGCAGTTCCCGTTGCACACTTCTAGTGGATCATGACGGTGGCCAACAGTGGTGGTCTCGGTGGGGGCCAAGCTCATTGCTTACACACCTGTAAAAGTAGAAGCTTTGTGGGTGTGGCCGTGCGGTTACGTCAGAAGTTGAGTCTCCAATGTTTGCATAGAGAGAACAACGCGGTCAATAGCGTCGTTTCTGGTTGCCAGTCATCAAACAAGCTGTTGGTGGGTTGTCGAATCGCGACCAGACGTGACCGCGTGGGTTGGAGAATCGGAAAGGATCATTGGGATGAATTGGTGCTCTCCTAGTTCTGGCTAGACCGGCAAAGACTCAAGGTGAGTGTCAGATGTGCTTCCTAGTCGTCATGGTGTAGCTGGTGTGGTGATGGGCCGCTCATTGTGATGAGGGGGCAAATGACTCGATTGGTTCGGGCTTCTGGTCACACCAAGTGGTTTGGCCGGTCTAAGCTTGGTCGCGGAAGCGGCGATCGTGAAGGCCAAACGAGGAAGTTCCGCGACCACGCTGGTCATGGTCGAGAAGGGCATGTTTGAGGAAGGGCGTGTTTGGTAACGTTTATATTCCGAGAAATAATTTTTTAACAGAATTTTTTTTTTCTGTTCCTAGGAACAATTTTTGAATATAAAACGCGCTTAGTAACTATAAAAAATTTATACTCTAGGAATAGAAATGTGTTTGGGAAACTTGTATAATTTTGTTATTTCTTTTAATTTTTCAATTTTTTTATTATTTGGCATCGATGGCAGGCGAGCCTTGCACCGCCTGGGCGAGGTTGAGCCTCGTCGGTGGCCTCGCAAGGCTTGCCTAGCCACTGAGGCTACCGGCGAGGCTTGGCCTCACCCTGGCCTAGTGAGGCTCGGTGTCTCTAGCCCTCGTCTAGCCAGTCGCCGGTGCCGGCCATGGCCAAGACCAGTGACCGACAAAAGAAAAAATAAGAAAAAAAAAGATGAGAAAAAAAGAGGAGAGAGAAAATTGTTTTTCGGAATTGTTTTGGAAACAAAAAAATAACATTTTCTACTTCTTATTTCTGTTCCAAATATGTTTCAGGAACAAAAAAATAGTGAGCAGTGACAGCTGTTTTTTTTTTTTTTTGTTGACACGAGGAACCGCCGTCGTATAATTGTTAGTGACGTAAACTTTTTTATTTTATTCTTTTTTTTTCTTAGAAAAAAAAAGAAATTTTTGTTCTTAAAAAAAAAAAGAAAATTTTGTTCTGAAGGGCAAAAACAAAAATAAACAAATAGGCCGAGGAAGACTCAATTTCCCCTCTCATCCTTTCGGTCTCCTTTTTGTCTTTTCATTAAAAGAGTGTCCCCTCGCGTGTCCGAGACGCAAATAGAGGACAAACACTTCATTATCTCTCAATGCGGCGGCCGAACTCCCCTCTTTTTTTCTCAATTCTCTTGTAGAAAGAGACCCCACTTTCTGCACTCTATTGACCGAGAACAACGTACTGGCTTAGTGACCCCCGATTTCGCTTGTCCATAGGTAATCATGAGATCCTTCTTATTATATGTCAATTCCTTCTGTCTTGAGCTTTCCACCAGCTCTCTAAGAACCTATTTATTTGCCCAATCCTTCTATGGATAGGGAGGGGCTAGACTTTCTAGGAAAGAGAATAAGTCTCCTCTTCTTGTGAATATATTATATTTTGCACCTTTTCTTTTTCTCTCTTTATAAATTAAAGGTAATCCTTCCATTTAACAACATTTTCATTGTTCTAAATTTTTATTTTTTATTCTTCAAAAAAAAAAAAAAAACATAAATTCATTTAATAATGTTTACTAAATTTTCCATTCCTATAGAAAAATAGCCGAGGAGTGGATTTGGAATATAAACAAGAAGCCAAAAAAAAGAATTAAGCTTTTCTTCTTGTTTCCGAGAATAATTTCTAGAATTATTCTTACCTTTTACCAAAAAAAAATAATTTCTAGAATAATTCATTTTTTCTTTTCTTCTTCTTCCTCTTCTAACTGGTTGCCGACATCACTAGCTAGCCATAACCGTTGGCTAGAGGAATAAGAAGAGAGGAAAAAGAAAAGAAAAACCTAAAAAAATAAAAAGTTAAAATAAGTTCTACATCAAAAAATTATAGGTCATACCAAACGCATTCTTTCTTTTCTATTTTGAGAAAATAAATTTTGTATAGTTACTAAACACATTTTTTTTACTCAAAAATTATTTCAAAGAATAGAAATAGGAAAAAAAACTATTTCTGAAAATAACTTATTCTTCAAAACAAAAATATTACCAAACGCACCTATACTTTCCTTCTTGGAAGATCTAAAAGAAAATATCATATTCTATCTTTTTCCCCGAGAACTTGCACCATTTATTTCTTTCCTTTCTTGACCATGCAAGCATAGTATTTTCCATTGATTTTATTTCTTTAAACCATATACCAGCCCACAAGTTAGTCAAATATCATGCCATAAATTCAGGATTGTGGAGATACAACCACAGAAGAATCAGCCGAAATTTCCTGAATTCCAACAAGATAAGCGCACAATAACTCCTTCGTATGCTTGCCTTTACGGCAAATATGTGAATATAGTTTTTTTCTTGTCCTTTTATGGTCGAATTGCTCTCCAAAGTTTTCAAATTTTCCAATTTTAATTATTGCGGCACGTGATATTTTCAGCCACATGGGATATTCATTGGACTTGAATTTCATGCTTCGATGGACTAAGTCTAATTTGCTAGATTAAAGCTCAGAACCATCAATTCAAACTCAACGATCCAATACAAGTGCAATAATGAATATATAAACTAAATAATAAATGCTCCTAAAGTCTATATGCTATTTAACTTAATATTTTTATTAGGGGTTAGGATCGATCCTTAAATTTATATGAAATGACTTACTAAATGTGATGTCAAAATTTAGGTGTCAACGCTTACTTTTACTTCTTTTCCAACATGGCTAATGCTCCTACCAACTCTGGAGGGACGGATTATAGTGCTCGGTTGGTAGTGGTGGTCGACCTTGTAGTGGTGCTCGGTTCATGATGGCGGCGGCGGCAGTGGACTTAGAATTTCAAGGGAATCAAACAAAGCTGTAGGGAAAGAAGTGTTTTCATGAGTCCAAGGAGCTTTGCAAAATTATGGTACTTTAAGCATGTCTAGCAACGAGACCTACATTTGTAGCTAATGGTGTGTTTGGTAACTATTAAATTTCTAGGAACAATTTCTACTTAGAATTAGTTTTTTTTCTGATTCAATTTCCTGGAGGAATATCTAAGTATTCTATGATAATTATACAAGATTTCTTTTTCTAAAATTAAAAAAACCAAAATGCTTTTGATATAACCCTTAAACTTTTTCATGACATATACTTTCTTTTCATTTTTAAATAATTTTCTGAGATTTTCCTCTTTTCTATTCTTTTTTTCCTCTATTTTTCTTCCTCCTCTAGCCGCCAATCTCGGGGGAGCCTTGCCAGCCCCCAATGAGGTCGACCTTGCTGTGGTTGATCGAGGTTAAGCCTCGCCAAGGGCTAGCAATGCTTTGGCAAGGTCGCCAAACCTCGTCTCTAGCTGATCGCTAGCCATTGCCAAGCCCAATAATTGGTTAGAGAAGGAAGAAGAAGAAAAGGAAAAAGAAAATGACTTGGTTTCATAATTTATTTATGGGAACAAAGAAGTAACTTTTTTTCTATATCCTTGTTTCTTTTTAAATCTATTCTTTAAGCATTGATATATTCCCGGGAATAGAAAAATTAACCGATGTTACCAAAGAAATTTTTGTTCTCTCTCTTTCCCCTTTTTAAATTTTTTTTTTTTTTCTGGGGAACAAAAAAGAATAGAGATAGGCAAGAATTGATTGGTTACCAAATAAATGGCAAATCCGTTGATGAGGCTATTTGACAAGAATGGGTAAAAATACTGTTAGGCAATGGAAACACAAGTTTTGTAGCCAAATCCCCAACAAATATCTACGAAAATAATTACTTTGTCGCTAGAAAGTACTTTTCTTGGCAACGAAATGTGTTTGGAGCTGAAAGCTGAAAGTTGATTTCGTCGGTAGAGGGTACCCTTGTAGTGAAAAACTTGACTTTTGTCGCTAAAAATTAGTTGGTCAAGGCCGGATTTCTAGTGGTGATTTCAATTAAATTTCGTCAGCCGATCCCAACATTTCTATATCGACTCGGTTATCGATGAGAATTGAGCTACTCTAAATAGTCGCTCTAGCCTAAAGAGCTTGATTGCAATTTTCATCGGTCATGTCAATTCTCACCTATTGACTCGGGAATATACCTAATCTCTTTTCCTTATAGATCATAGTGCTATCCAAGGTCTCATTTGCTCTATTCATCATCTGTTACCCATCCATACCATGCCTTGACTTCATATAAGTCGATCCTCTACTTGCTTTGACTTATGAGTTTCCCTTTTGCTACTTTGCCCTATACTCTCCAGACTTTCTCATCGAGCCAGGCCTCGAGTCGATACCATATTTAAAGTCATTGACAACACCAATTGCTTATCGGCTTTAATTTTTTAGACATTAAGTTTGACAATTATAGGGTGCCAAGATGTCTTCATGTCATGATAAAGAAAAATATATTTTTTTAAATTATTTTACGGGTAGAGAAATTTATATTTCTAACTTTAAACTAAATGTCGCAAATATGTGGATTGAATCGGATTTGAGTGGGTCATAAATAGGTTCAATTCAAATTCACCAATTTATGTCATTTGACAATTTGGATGGCCCATACCCTATCTAACTCATATCTAACTCACACCCACCCAAATAGCTCATATTTTACAATTATATTGAGAATTTAGCAAATTTAGAATATATTTAAAATAAAGAACAAACATTCAGCCAGATTGATTTCCATGGCCAGGCACGAAGTGAGCAATGGCTCCGCTCCTTCCTTCGCCGCTGACACCACCTTGAACTGCTACAGCACCCCCGCCACCACCCCCTTCATCTACAGGAATGCCACTTCTTACCGCTGTCTTCCCCAAAAGTCTGCCAATGCTCCGGCCTGTCCTTTCCCAACATCTCCTCTAGCATCCCCAGTGCGTCCAGATGGCACGTCACCCTCATCGTCGCAGAAGGATGACCTTCCCTTTAACGAACAATCACTTGATTGAGAGCTGTGTCATGCGAGGGAGAAGATCGCCACAAATGACCTTTAGATTTGGTCCTCAATGATAGGTCACCGTCGGAGCCGTTGTCTCCATCGTCGAGCCAAGAGCTCCTCGCGAAGGTGGCATTCGGCTGCTCCTTCAATGCCTACTTCCCACACTCCTCTGCCCAGGTTTAGCCTTTGCCTGCAGACATGTCTGAGCTTCTCCGCTTCATCGAGAACCTCCGTAAGCGCGAGTCGGTCCTTGAGCGCTGGCTTGTACGAGTGACAGCGTCCCTCGACCCGTTGCTCAAGGGCACGATCTGCTCCAGGAGAGCCAAGCATGCCCAATCGGTGAAGCGAATAGAAGAGCAAAGCGTTAAACGAGAGGCTAAGTGACTCAAGTGAGAAGACTACGAGTGAAGAGGGAGAAGGGAGAGTTTGGGCCTTTGTAAATTGGAAATGGGTTCATTGTAGAATCCATTTGTTTTGGGCTTTAAATTTTACAACACATTATGATTAGGTTCTTCAAATTTGAAGTGACGTATATAAGGGGTCCTATGTTTTGTATAAACTCTACATGGAACCTAAAACTTATCAACTATGACAAATTCTTTTTTTCTTTTTCTTTTTTTTTAAACCCGAATCTATCATGCAAATCCCATAACTTAAAACCTATCCTGTCAAAGCCTTTAAGGTTTGTCCAAATTCTACCCAGGTTTTACTTATATTATTAGTTATTACTTTTAATGACCACCAATTGCTACTACAATCTACTAACTACAATTTATACTTGGATACACAAATAATATGAAATATGAACAAGATAAAAGTCTCAATCATAAATTAAAAGCTCAGACTTGTCAGACTCATCATCGGACGTCATGAAATATCGCAAGATCGCATGACTAAAAAAATACAAAAACTTATTTTAGGTTTTATGCTCCATCTATTTAGAACTTGGAACCTATCTGGTATAATATGTTGCCAAATTTTTTGATCATGAAATCTATTTGTCATAATAGATTCCTCAATTTTTTAATAGGAAATCTATTTTACATATCTTGAAACTTGAAATTTAATAGGTTCCCACTGGTCTAATTCTTTAATTTCAGGTTTTATCTTTGAATTATGCTCACCCCTAGCGTGCATGACCCATTCCACCAAGTTTGGGTTTATAAATGAGTTTAACACTCATATTTTTTTTTGGTCAAATGTTTATGACTTGACAAATCTACTTTAAGTATTTATATTTTATTTGACTGTTAATAGTTTTTCGTCAACTGATTGTTTTCGACAAATCAAATGCGTGAAAGTCTAGAAAACCAATTCATGAAAAATTCTTTCACTAAAACGTACTAATCACTTCCTATCCTTGATCAACCCCTGCTCTCGCCTGGTGTTTCTCGGGATTCAATCAAGCAAAACAGAAGCTTCCCCATTTCTCACCATATGGACTCGTTTAAAATTCATCATACACGCTCAAGCCAAATGTTTCTGCGTGTAACGACGCATCGGCCAAACGCATCGAGTCGTGTCATTTCTGAATTTCGATCGCCTTTGGTTGCAGATCATGTTAAAATTTCATATATTTTTTTAAGTAGGCTCACGCCGCGTTTGAGTCATGATCTGGAACCAGTGGTGATTGTGTCGAGAGCTGATATCTACCCTGTCTTCCTGTCGGAGGTTACGAAATCAGGGGGAGGAAAAGAACAAAAGGAAAAGGAAGGAATGAAGAAGATCCAAACCACTGGCCCATGGTGGTTTCGTTGGATAAGAGCTCCATTGATCCTTGTTCAAAGGTGAGGGGTTTGAAACCGGGTGGTGGGTGATGTCGGGTGGTGGGTTTTCTGCTAACGTCACCCAAGTTTGCTTGGCCGGCCGTCAGCTATAAGAGATTCCTCACTAGTGTCACCCAAGTTTGCTTGGCCGGCCATCAGCTATAAGAGATTCCGAGATCATAAAAAAGAAAAAGAAAAAAAAGAGAGAAGATCCCAAGCATGTCTCGTCTTCCACCTCGTCAGCATAACGGACAACAACGTTCGTTCGCTTCCCGGAAACGGAACTTCAACGCCAACGTTTTCGCCAGCTCCAAATGTTGGAAGAAGTAAACGAAGTTAATCCAAGCATATATGTCCGATGATATCTCCCAGGAACACCCGAGAAACCCGAGAAGAAGGACTAGGCTCCAGTCCGAATATTCTCACCCGTGCTCTTTCATCCTGTCTCTTTCCCCTTCCTTCAAAAACCAGAGAGGGACCGTGAGACACCATTGCGATTACCAATGAAGTTCTGGAAGATCCTGAAGAGGCTGATCGATGAGGCACAGCCCGATTGGCGCGACAAGTTCTTGTCCTACAAGGACTTGAAGAAGTGGCTCAAGCTCACTTACCCGAAAGACAGCAGCGCGCGCCAGGTCAAGTGCCTACGCCCGGATTCCGTGGAGGCGGAGGAGGCAGTCGAATTTGTGGAACTGTTGGATGACGAGATCAACAAGATCAATGAGTTCTTCATGGACCAAGAGGAAGGGCATATCGTCAAGTGGGAGGTAAGTAATTTCTTTCTCACTTTTCTTGCTTGGTTTTCATCTCCCTAGATTTTTTCATAATTTTGAATTAGAAATCTGTGGGTGAGATTTGAGGCAACGGAATCCAGTGCACCAGGAGTGAGATTTAACAATTTACGATAGCTTGTTTTCTGTGAATGGCAGAGGGTGTGATTCATACTTGTTGAATTAGTCTGGTAATCAATGAATGAATGAAATGGTTCTGTTTTCTAGCATCTTACTGGTAATCATGCAAGAGCCTTACCAATTGAGGGCTTGATCAAATTACTCATGGGGTTGAGCTAGAAAGACGAAAGGATCTGAGCTGGATGGTAAATTTCAGAATAACGAGCCGCACGATCAACTTGATTGGTATTTGTGTTTCAATGCTTATAGAATAGCACGGTGGAAATATCAGAAGACATCATCTTGGAATATTTTATAATCAGGCCTGCACATCACTATGAATTCCTTTCTGTTTCTTGAGGACAGAACCTATTTCAAAACTGAGATTTTGCTCGTGTTTGGTATATGATACTGAACAAAGGTGCTTTGGACTGATAAAATGCCTTAGGAAGGACCAGAATTCTGAAAGCCGGTAACTTCATTAACACGGTGCTGCTGTTTGTGATAACTACCCCCTTTTCCAACTTTTTCATGCGTCTCTTTGTTCGGTGTCTTTCCTACTTTTCTTCTAATTTAAAAGCAATCCATTGGTTTTGCTACTGTGATACTCTTAACTTGAAACTCCAGTCTCATTCCTCATGGGTCTCATTGGAGTGTAGGCATTGCAAGATCAGGTAGCAGAGGTCGAGGGCATGGACAACAAGCTGATGGAAGTGCATAGAGAAATAGTGGATTTCCATGGAGAAATGATTTTGCTGCAGAATTACAGCGCTATTAACTGCATAGGTATCTAATAGGCGAAAGATTTTTGTTGGATAAAGCTTGTGCTATGACAACGTGTAAAATAGTCTGGTCATTGAAGCTCCATTTAAGTGCATACATCCACATATAGCAACGGACATGAAGTTCAGAATTTGTGAATTAGCAATCATGCAGTATTAGTCCATAGTTACTCGGAACATGGTTTCTGTCCGTTTAGTTATCTGGAAATCTGGTCTAGATGATGCATGAAGATGAATATACGTTCCATCTCAGGATGATTTGCTTGGGTGAAATCCTTTTCTAAGAATAGCATTGGATTACTGTCATTTGGGTAGTGTTATTGTAATTAGTTTCTGTACTGATAGGCCGACTACACTGCTGGTGACCTTTCATAATTTTGTGGAACCACTCGGAAATCATAATATCTGCTAGTTGCAGCAAAAGGCATGCCGATTAAATCATAACTATGGAGCCATCGAGTAGATCTGTCTCATAATATCAAAATGGCTTAACATCTCACTTGAAAGAAACTTCCTACTTGAAGGTTCAAGATGACTGCTTCGGCGCTTCCCTTGTTTTTCTTGCCTTAGATCATGTTTCAAACCGCAGGGTTAGTGAAGATAATAAAGAAGTACGACAAGCGAAGCGGCGCGCTGATCTGCTTGCCTTTCATCCAGAAGGTTCTGCAACAGCCATTTTGCAGGACAGATGTGCTCAAAAAGTTTGTGAAGGAGTGCGACATAATACTCAATCAACTTCCCTTCAAAAATGACCACCAGAGGGTAAACTTTGAGGCGAAGTACGGCGAGACTGTGGCTGATCCGAAAGATAGCCTGGTTAGAGTTCCCAGTGAACTCGTTGGGATCGAGATCATGGAGAGCGTGTACAAGAAGCTCACTTTATCAGCTTTGCGTGTATTTGAGGAGATTCGGAGCGGGAGCTCAACAGTGAGCATGTTCTCTCTACCGCCTCTGCATAATAATCAAAAGGGTGAAGATTAGAAGAATCACCCATTTTTCTTCACCCATTTTGGTATCACACAAGCTAATTAGTGATTTGGAAGGATCCTTGGCTTCTTATTATGCAGTATCTTTTCTCTTCCTGCTCAAAAGGTCTACTAATGTCGATGTTGGTTATCCTTCTTCTTTTCCAGAGTCAGTCGGTGCTTCTTGTCCTAAAATTATCCTTGAACAAGCAGAATAAAACATTGAGCTTCTAGTGTGGAATTTAAGTAAAATATTTTGTTTCATCTTTGGCAACACTCTTCATTGCCTCATTTTCTTGATTGCTTGCTCTTCTGTGGAGCAAGACCTTGCTATTTTTCATGTCCTTGCTTGGAATTTCTCACGAGTGTCTGAAAGATCAAATTGTTGCAGAATGTTTTTCCTCTTATGAACTAAAGTCGATTTTATGGGGATTTAGTTGCTGTCGAGACTGCATCGGGTTCTCATATGAAGCTTCTGCAGTAACGCCACAGTTCCACCCCCTTTTGTCGCGTCACCATCTTCGCATTGCGCCTATAATGTAATAGCCATTTGACTCTTTGCATCTGGTATTCCATGTTCTTTTCGTGATCTCCATCGCTCACGCTCTTCATGAACGAAACTGGAGCAACTCACACCTGGCATGAGACTTACCAAACATCGAGTTTAATCCTAGGGGCAAGTTCCATGTGACAGGCTCCAACCTTTTTCCATTATGACGCCCTATATATCAACCTATGCCTCCGTCCAAGTTCTTCCACTCTGATTTTTCTTCTGAATGCTCCAAATCTTCTAAGCCGTGTGGATCAGTTCAAAGGTTTCCAACAAGATGTCCATTCGTGAAGAAGTGCCCGGTTTCCTTCAAGTCCTGTCTGACGGATCTGTCAAGCGCTTCGTGCCCGAAATCGCCCCTCCCTCGACTGATTCTTCCCTTGGGTATTTCTCAAAGGATGTGACGATCGACCCGTCCAAACCAATAACTGCAAGAATTTTTATCCCCAATGCTCCTCCTACTTCCTTAGCCCGCCTCCCCGTCCTAGCCTATTTCCACGGCGGCGGCTTCTGCATTGGCTCCACAACATGGCTAGGCTACCACCATTTTCTCGGGGACTTCTGTCTCGCGTCCCAGTGCATTGTCCTCTCGGTGGACTACCGACTGGCGCCCGAGAACCGCCTTCCTGTTGCCTATGAAGACTGTTACGCCTCCCTGGAGTGGCTAAGCCGCTCTAAAGGCACCGACCCTTGGCTCGAGCGAGCCGACCTCTCCCGCCTGTTTTTGTCCGGAGACAGCGCCGGGGCAAACATAGCTCACCACATGGCGATCAGGGCGCTGCAGGATGCCGCCTGCCCCGTGTCAATCGTGGGGTTGATGTCGATACATCCGTACTTTGGCAGCGAGAGAAGGACCAAGATGGAATTAGCAGATGGAGGAGGCAAAAGCGTCAGCACAAACGACCTGTTCTGGAGACTGAGCATACCGGAAGGCTCAGACCGCGACCATCCCGGGTGCAACTTCGAGATGGCGAGAATGTCGGTCGAGGAGTGGCGGCGGTTCCCCGCGGTGGTGGTTCACGTGGCGGAGCTGGATTTTCTCAAGGAGCGGGGGGTGAAGTATGCAGAGTTCCTGAAGGGGCAAGGAGTGAAGGAGGTGGAGATGGTGGAGGCTAAGGGGGAGCAACATGTTTATCATGTGTTTCATCCTAAATCTGAGGCCACTTCTTTGCTCCATAAGCAAATGATTCACTTCATGAAGCGATTTTAGCATATCTTAGATGGGTCATTTAAACTACTAATGCTTATGGAAGTGGACCCAATCAGAGGAAAATTGGAGATTCAATCTCGAAAGTCCCTCAAGTTCTTGTTAGTTGTCTAAAGAATAAATAGAACATAATACCCATTTTAGTGGGCTCTCGACGAAATGAGTTGACATTTCTAGCACTCTAGCTTGCCTTGGTGAAGCATTCCATGTCCCCTAATGCGAAATCAATGTTCTTGACGGTATTAGGTGGAGCTCAGAATCAAAATCTTTGAACTTTAAAGTGTAGAAATACACGTATAACTTGGACTAGGCTTGAGGGCCTCTAAGTCGAGATCTACTAGTTTGATCACATGCGACTTAATAGCAAATTTAACTTGACAATAGACGGTGCAGTTTTTTGAACGGGATCTGTTATCGTCCTAGAAGTTAGATTCGGGATCTGGTTGATGCCATTGTCAACTTAACGTGGTGCCCACGCTAGCTTATTTGGAGTATTCATCACCATGTTAATATCTCAGTGGTTTATTCAGTAGAGAATATTTTGGTAAGAAAAGAATGAGTTGGAGGATATTTTATAGATCAAGATATATCCTTTTTATGAAAGGTGTAAAGTTAAGGGCTTTCGATGATGTCTTGCCCAAAAGAGATCGTAGTTTAATAGCAAAATACACGCCTAAATAATATTAGGGATGACGACACAAGTGCCTTGGACTTTTTCCAGTTGATTTATTAATGCCATTTGAAATTATATATTTATTTGTTCAGATTGGTACTTCTATAAACTAACAAAATTGTTGACTTAAATCCACACTAATGCCACATCAGTATTATCGTCCAACTAAGCATCATTGTGATTGAAAGGAAAAACTAAGGGTTTGTTTGTTTAAAATTGTTTCTTCTCCCCGGAACACAATTTTTTATTTTTTTTTAGTTCCGGAGAACAAAAAATGAATAGAAATGCGTTTGTTTATACTTTTGTTCCGGTAACAGATTTGGAACAGAAACAAGTAGTAGAAAAAACTTGTTTCTTGTTCTTGGGAACATTTCTGAGAAACATTTTTTTTTCTTTCCATTTTTCTTCTTCTTCTTCTTCTTCCTTTTGTCGGTCGTCGGCCTTGGCCATGATCGACGCTAGTGACTGGCCAGATGAGGGCCGGCGACCTCACCGGAGCGTCACTGTGGCCATGCGAGGCTTGGCCTCGCTAGTGCCACCTCTAGGATGGTGTCGCTTGGTGGTGGCTTGACGAGGCCGAGCCTCGCTAGTGGTTGGGCGAGGCCGAGCCTTGCCAAATCTGGGCAAGGTTGGCCTTGCATCGGTTGGGGAGGTCGAGCCTGTGTAGCCCATGGGCTCGGCCTCCCCAGCCGGCGTGAGGTTGGGCCTTGCCAGGCTAGGGCGAGGCCGAGTCTTGTTGGTGGCTTGGCAAGGCTCGCGAGGCTCAGGGGCCCAAGCCTCCCGAGGCTCGATGACCGGCCAAAGAGAAAAATAAAAAGGAAAAAATAAAAAAGAAGAAAAAAAGAAAAAAAAATAAAAAGAAAATTAAAAATTAAAAGAAACAAAAAATACAAGTTTTCCAAATGTGTTTCTGTTGTTTTTCTATTCTAGAAACATAAATTTTGTATAATTATCAAATGTGTTCTTCTGGTCAAAAATTATTCCAAAGAATATAAATTAGGAACAATTTTTGAACAAAAATGTTACTAAACGCGTCCTAAAAATCTAGAATTAGAGCACGGAGGAGGGAGGGGAGTATCGGCGCATTGGACCATCGGGCAACAGTTCATTAACCTTGGTCGAAGGCTAGGCATGCCACTGTTGTTGTATATGTTTGCTCTTAACTTTTTATGATGAAATGGTTTTTCTTTATTTATGGACAACGAGTTACCATGTAATAAGAGTCGTCGAAATCTTTATAGTCTTAGTTTTCCTATATATTTAGACAAATAAAAAAGCAAAAAAATAAAATAAAATAGACATTGAGACAATTATGAAGTCCATAGAAATTTCCTTTTCTTTCTCGAAATAATTTCAAACGATACCTTCAATTTCTTCTTCATCTCTAACCTAGTCGCCATTGCCCCCTTTCATTGGTTCTTGGTTCCTAGATTTTTTTCCTCCTTCGCCATCAATGGTCAACTAGATGAGCAGACCGACGTGGCACAGGCGACCGTGATATCGGGTATCCTCATAAAGTTTCCTAATGGCACAGGCCTTTAATGGAACATAATTCAAAAGTTCGATTGCCGATCAGATGACTAAAATTGAATAGTACGTTACTTGGCATCAAATCATAATAGGACGCATGAATTCTTTAATTTTTTTCCATCCCTTTGTGGTCGAACATAGGATCGTTTGCCCTAAATTGGCAAAAAACACGAGACCAAACGCGCCCGCACATCCCCCCTAATCCTGAAAAAACATCAACGACGCTACTGCGAAGCGCGAGAAAGATTATGATTGGTGATTGGTGATCGGCGATTTCCTCCGCAGCGGACTGCGGGAGGGGCAAAATGGGGAAACCCGAATTTCCCTATAAATAGGACCCGCTCCGCCATCGCAATCCCAATCGAGACCGAGAAAACCCTAATCCGCTCCTCCTCCTTCCCGATCGAGGTCGTCTTCCTCCTCCTCTGCACAAAAACCAGAGAGATCTTCGCCTCCCCCGATTTTCTCTCTCTCTAGCAGCAGCAGCTAACCTTGTGTTTCCATTGCAGACGCTCCGTGTGTGTGTGTGTGTGTAAAACCCTAAGCCCCTCTTCTCGCCGAGCTCGGAGGTACGAGCTCTTTCGCCCCGCTGTAAAACCCTAATTTTTCCCCCACTTCGCGGCTTCCGCGGTCGTGGGTTTCTGTCGGTCGTGTGGGGTTTTTTTTTTGGGTTGACGTGTGGAGTGTTCGTGTTTTGCAGGAGAAAGAAATGGGGGATGCTAGGGACAACGATGCCTACGAAGAAGAGCTCCTCGACTACGAAGAAGAGGAAGACAAAGCCCCCGACTCCGTCAACGCTAAGGCCAACGGCGAGGCCGCCAAAAGGTTTGATTTTTTTTTTTCGTTTTTTCGGTTTTTTGGGCTGGGGGGTCCGTTCTAGTTCAGTTGCTGCTGTTGTTCTTGCTCGTTGAGAAGGGGGATTTAGTAGATTTGGGTCTCGTTTTGGCGTGGGATGAAGGGAAACGGAGAGTAGAAGCTGGAATTTCGGGGCTTTATAACAGTATGTGCTTTTGGGAGCGTGTCTAATTTGGGTTTTCATGTGCCTAATGCCAGGGGATACGTGGGAATTCACAGTTCAGGATTCAGAGACTTCCTTTTGAAGCCGGAACTACTTCGAGCTATTGTTGACTCTGGATTTGAGCATCCCTCTGAAGGCAAAGTTTATTAAATGATTCGTTGCTCTTCTCTTTTATCTGAATATATCTCTTTTTGCCGTGTGTAAAGGTGTGTGTTTTCCTGTGGTGTGCTTTGGTTGAAGTGGATGGCTTTCTGGGGATGTTGTACTGGTCCAATTAAGTATTTAACCGGCATGCAATTTTAATTCTAAAACCTGAGTAGCCGTTTAAACAGTAACAAGCACATAAGAAGTGACAAAGATATAGCCATTAGATTTTAGAAGAATTATCTGTTGATGAATTCAGAACAGGAGACCTTAATTGAGATTTTTGAGCTATATCTCAAGTATTTTATTCCATAACAAAGAGTTATGGGACAATTAGTAGAAGTCCCCCCCAAAAAAATAAAAATAAAAATGAAAGCATGTGTGCATCAGATTAGACAAAATGATCTGTCTATTTGCTTGTAAGAAGCTTCAACCTCAAAATAGGGACTTAGAATGAGTCTTTCAAAAAGATATCTCTGTCTAGTTGCTGCTTCAATTTTTAACTTCATCCTCTTGAATTGCCTTACTTTTATTGGCTTTCCTGGTGAATGTTCTGCTTCAATGACTTTCATTTTGGTCTTATTTTCTTTCAGGTAATATAACATACTAAAGCCATTCTCTTGATTTTGGAGAAATAACCTGGTTTGATAAACCTTTCACTTGAAAGGTTCTGGGAGCTTATAATTTTACTTACCGACGGTTCCTTCCATCCAATTTTCTTTGGTTCTTCACCAGTTCAACATGAGTGTATTCCGCAAGCCATTTTGGGCATGGATGTCATTTGTCAAGCTAAATCTGGAATGGGAAAGACTGCTGTTTTTGTCCTGTCGACTTTGCAGCAGATTGAGCCTGTGGCAGGGCAAGTTGCTGCACTTGTCCTCTGTCATACGAGGGAATTAGCTTATCAGGTTCTTGCTAGATCCGAGATTGATTTAATGTTTATTGTTGTAAATTTTGTGGGCATCACATTAAGTTTTCTAATGCTTATCTGCTGCTCTGCAGATATGCCACGAGTTTGAGAGGTTCAGTGTATACTTACCTGATATCAAGGTTGCTGTGTTCTATGGTGGCGTCAATATCAAAATCCATAAAGAACTATTGAAGAATGAGTGCCCCCATATCGTTGTTGGAACTCCTGGCCGGATACTTGCTCTAGCGAGAGATAAGGACCTTTCTTTAAAGAATGTCAGGCATTTCATACTTGATGAGTGTGATAAGATGCTTGAATCACTTGGTATGATTCTTGTCCTTTTATGTCTCTAACTTGGTATGCTGGTCTACTTAATATTTTGCCGAGCCTTTTTTTATGGCTTACTTATTCATGTGCTTTTGCAGACATGAGGAGAGATGTGCAGGAGATATTCAAGATGACCCCACATGATAAGCAAGTCATGATGTTCTCAGCAACACTCAGCAAGGAGATCCGTCCAGTTTGCAAGAAGTTTATGCAAGATGTAATTTCTCGTGGCCAGTTATCGCTTCAATTTAGAAGTCTCTCTTCTGTTTTCCGAGCTACATCCATGGGTTTTAAGATAGTCATAATTCAATTTGGGTGCTACAGTTGTCTGCTCTCACTGTCACATTATTTCATTGAGTCATCTTGTCGGAATCGCAGCTTGATGGTGGAAGAGTTGGTGAAAGTTGAGGATGTTGAGATGCACGTAGTGACATGAGTTGATTGTCAAGGTCTTGAAGATCGTTCAGTCTGTCCCTGCACTAGTTTTGCTTTATATAGTTGTTTTGAGTTTGGCTGTGCGTAGCTCAAGATGACCTTTTTAACTTTTTGCCACCCATAGAGGGGTTTGTCTAGCTTGGGGTTAGTTTTGCACCCTCTTGTGGGATGGCTCCTCCTAGGTAGGATGTGTAAAAGGATTCTGGCACTTGCGTGGTACACATTCTGAAAATCCAGCAAGGAGGCACCAGATGAAGCAAGACTAAGCGATCTGCTTCCATGAGTCATTAGCACTGGATTCTGTTAGCTTCGAGAAGGCATCTAATATTATTTTGCTATGACCTTTGTTCCTTTCAGCCAATGGAAATATATGTCGATGAGGCCAAGTTGACTCTTCATGGTCTTGTACAGGTATGAGTTGATTCCTTTGTTTTCCGCTTAATTGGTCTGCTTTGTGTGAAGTAATATTTTAACTTGGAAAATTATGCAGCACTACATCAAATTGAGCGAAGGGGAGAAAAATCGCAAACTGAATGACCTACTTGATGCATTGGACTTCAATCAAGTTGTCATATTTGTCAAGAGTGTGAATAGAGCTGCTGAGCTGAACAAGTTATTAGTTGACTGCAACTTCCCCTCAATATGCATTCACTCTGGCATGTCCCAGGAGGAGAGGTTAGTCATGGCGAGCTTCCTTTCACTAGCTCTTGTTCGCTTGTTTAATGTTGTCTTGGTGTATATTTTTTATTTTTGTATTTTATCTTGGCCCCTGCTATATACTAAGGATTTTGGGTGAGCACTATCAATGTGTGCCTGCGGAAGAGATCCTTTTGGTTCATTTACTGGTATGGTGCTTATAGAGTGGAGGTGGAGGTGTTTTTATGTATCTTTTTGATTTGTGACATTTTATTGTGTCTATAACAGATTGAGATGAGAACCCATCTAGGAGACATGACACTGTCAGTGTTATTCAAGACTTGTTAAGACTTCTCATCACCTTTTTTTGCTACCATCTGGGACATAATGGTGCTAGATGAGTTTTAATTTTGCTAACAGCCAACTCGCAGCAGCTCTACCATCCTTAGTAGCTTTTTAATCTTCACTCTTGATTTTTTATGTAATCTGAGATGCATTAGGAGCAATATCTGATTAGGTTTCTGCACTGTGATAACAGTTCAGCTGTGGGAAATGTCATCTCATTTGTGGAAAACTTTATGTGCTTAATGTAATGGTATGGGGGCCATATAACTTTATCAGCCTCATGTGAATTTCAAAATTTTCTATCCAATTTATAGGTAGTTGAGGCAATTGGGAATGTTAACTGGGAGATTTTATTCTTGACCTTAAGGGAATGAGAAGCTTTTGTGGGCTTCATGTTAAAGAGCCATCACTTGTGGTAGTGCAAGACTAATGTGTTTTTATTTCTTTTAAGTATACTGGAATGGTATGTATGTGTTGCTTGTGCTTGATTAGCATCATATCTTTTATTCTCTTACAGACTGCTCCTTTAAGTCACCCTATAGGAAGCTGGTTGGCTTCTTACCCATTGACCCTTAAACAGATTAACTCTTTAGATATCCTTTGTCTAGGACTGTAACTAATGTTTAATGTATAGCCAATCTTGAGGATTGTCACTGATGTTCCTTTCTTGAATGTGTATTATGTTATTCTTTTTCTAGCGTGAATAGTTTCACTTGTGTTGGTGTGGTAATTCTGTTGCTGTCGACTTCAAGGACTGGCTTTTCTAGTGTAGGATTTAGAGGTTAGCATTGCTTGGTGTTTTTGTTCTCTTTCCTGTTGCTAATACTGTTGTGTGATTCCTTTTAGGTTTATTTGTTGGTTTAGTCTGCATAGACAATTTCACACTGCGCTACACATGTTGCCCCTATGTCGTTTTTGTGAATGTGCACTGCTAAAGTGAATATTGGTATCAGTTGCGAAAGGCCTTCAACTAGTGTCATGTTCTATTTTTGCCTTCGATGTTGGGAATGCTGTTTTGGTGTTCACCATGGCGTGCTAAGAAGTGATTGACCTTAAGCTGAATTGAATGTGGTTGTAGGTTAACACGCTACAAGGGCTTTAAGGAGGGGCATAAAAGAATCCTGGTTGCTACAGACTTGGTTGGTCGTGGAATAGACATTGAGCGTGTCAACATCGTGATCAACTACGATATGCCAGATTCTGCTGATACTTATCTGCACAGGGTATGCTATTGACTTTTTCAACGTGAAGTTCTACTTTTGAATATATTCATAGTACTTTCAAAATGATATTCTGGGCCTCCACTTAAATGACAGGTTGGTAGAGCTGGGAGGTTTGGTACTAAAGGACTTGCGATCACATTTGTCTCCTCTGCCTCTGATTCTGACATTCTCAATCAGGTAGATTTGGTGTTCCTAGTCTTTTATTATCTTGATCCATAGGGATGTGTTTTAAACTTCTTGTGTGGTTTTAGGTGCAAGCACGATTTGAGGTTGACATAAAGGAGCTTCCTGAGCAGATTGATACGTCTACATATAGTATGTTTTCTTTTTCCTGAACTCATTCAGAAGCTTTGGTTTGTCAATTAACGATTGCATGAGTGTCCGGTTTTAGTGTTGCATGATGTATTTTAGCATGTCTCAGCCTCACACTGTAGGACAGGCTGTTTTTTGATAGACTTCTTTCCTTTCATCTTGACATCAAGTTCGTATGCATGGCATTTGATCTCCTCTTTTATGAGTTTATATTGTATGAGTACACGATTTGTTGGGGTCAGAATTTCTAATGAGGACTTTTATGTATGATTTCCGTTGTGCAGTGCCATCTTAAATGATTGCTTGGCGATATCGAAGGCCTACACCGTTCGCAGAAGACGGGTTTTGCTGCCAGAGGCATTGTGGGTTTTGTTCTTCGAACTTTCTCTGACAGACTCTTGCGTTGTGGAGAGAGTTGCATGCTGCTGGCGCTCACCCTTTCTTTGAGGAATTTGTAATTTTTAGTATTAAGCCATCTCTACTCTGCTTTTATCATATATCCGGTGTGTCATTAGAGTTCGAGAACTATTTTTGACTTTTAATTGCAGTAATACTTTAGTGACTTAGTCCTTTGATGTTATCCGTATATCTCTTTAATTCAGATCAAGTAGATGAGACGATTCCAATTATTTTGGGATTACGGGGTTTTGCTCGGGGTCGTTACGAGCCTGTTCAAAACTGACTGTTAAAAACTTTTATTGCACGGCTGCATTTCCAACTTGTGAACTTAATCACGAAAGCGATGAGGTCAATCTGTGAGTGTCACATCTTTCTTTACATTCTAGTGGACTGATTCTTGCACTACCCCGTCTGGTGTTGACTTTTTAGTGATTGGTTTCTTAGATTACTATGGTCATTGGATGGTAGATTAAACTGTCATTCGACATTTGAAGAAGATATGTTTTTCATTTTGCGGAAAATCAGAGAATGAATGAATTGAAAAATGTTTTCTTAGAAATGATTGTATTGTTTTAGTCTAACTGATCGTAAAAAATCCTCACCTTGGACACGTCGCCAGTGGTACGTTTAGGGTTTCAATTTCAATGTTGGCAACGAAGAATAAGGGCTGCTTGTTGCGAGGCAATACCCAAACACCTCATGGCATGAGCTAGTGCGAAGGCACACCTTTTTTCTTTCATCCAATTTCATGAGTACCATATGTAATTGGTTTTTACAAAATGTTTTTCAATTCTTCATTCTTCATGAAATAAACGGTGCTATGGTTGCTCTTTGAGATTTTACATCTTGGTCACCCTTTTACCTTTTCTATTTTCATGGTTGTTCCAAGTCCAACTTGGTCGTCGGTAGGGTGACAGGCTCACCACCGCCCACCATTGACTCTCATTGACTATCCTCGGCCATTGCATCGGTAACATCGTTTGGCGGTCGCTGGATGCCGGGTCGATTCTCTCGGATGTGTAAGCTTTGGCGGTTGCTAAATCCAAGTTCTTATATGTCTAGTGTCTAGAAATTACGTCATAATCAGATGTCTTGTGCAAAATGCTATCGAATATGATGGATGATATGGGTATGAATCAACTAAATTATTTTTCAAGTAGCAGTTTAATGTAGTTCTCCTTTCATTTTTTTCCTTTTCACTATGAGAGGGAACACCATATATATAACTTATTTCCCTTAAGGTAATTTAACAACTTTGTGGATTACGTAAGATTACCGAGATGGAACAACTCCTACGTGAAATTGATAGCATTTGATAGTACTAGAAAAATTGCGCTTAAAGCACATGCTTGCTTGTGTGTACCCCAAAGAATAACCAAGCGTCTCAGTGGTTAAAAACTATAGATTGAAGATTAATTTGAACTTTCAAAAATTGGAGTTTATGGAGAATCATATAGGTAAAATGGGATCTTGCTTATTATTGGATGAAGCAAAAGGGACTCGAATCGTTTCATTTTGTATCACTCTATATCATATATAGGGAGAACGTAAAAAGGTAAAATAATTTTTTTTCAAACAAAGCTTCTGAAAAATGGAGTGGGTTTGTAGTGGTTAATTCATGTGCAGAGTGATAATGAAATTTTAATTTTTTTAGTAAAAGAACCAAAAGAGAGTTTAGTCATTTTGTCCGTCGACACTCATCGTCGTGGCAACTCTATTTCATGTAGCAAAGAATCACAAAAGCTAAACAACGTACTCAAACAAAAGGAATGGGATCGTATGGAGTTAATGTAGAGTAATTAATGCGTGGATTTATAAGTGGACTTTCCTTAATCGTCCAAACGAGAAAAAGAAGGATTCGAGGCACTTCCTTTAAATATATATAAATTTAAGTCAAACAAATCAATACTCGTAAAAATTCAAAAATGTAGTTGGCAGAAAATATTCTTGTAACATATGGGTAATTAAATTTGCAGTAATTTTATAAGCACATATATTTTCTTTTCTAGGTCATTGAGTTGACTGCGTTGATTCTATATTGCTTCTTGGAATCACGAGCAAAAATTGAGCTAACTACAGGTTTAAGCACAAAATCTTCATTTTCAACTCTAAAAGCAGTCTCTTTTAAGAAAATATTGTTCAAAAAGCCTTTAACCTATTATATGAAGGCTAATTTAGTCCTAAACTTTTAATTGTTCCAATTTAGTTTTAAATTTTTTGATGATTTACTTATCTTCTCATTAACCTTTTGACGATTTGCCAATGTAGTTCTTCCGAGTAACTATCCAAGACTAAATTGGTAAATCTTCAAAGGGTTTAAGATTAAATTAGGAAGAAGTACACTCTAAGTGCCAAACTTAGCACAAAGGGACACTTAGGGCGTGCATGATAAAAAATTTCTCTATTTCTCTATTTCTCTGTTTTAGGAAGCAGTTTGGAAAGCAATCCGTTTGATAACGCAATTTGATTTTTCTATTTTTGGAACAGATTTATATTCTAGAAATAAATTTGAAGAAGAAATCATAAGTTAAAACTTTTAATTTCTCAATTTTTGAAATAGAAATTGAGAAATCAATTTCTATTCTAGAAATTTTATCATTCGTACCCTTAAGTGCCACTTCCAACGAACTTCATTGAAAATTTTATGTAGTAATTTTTTATTAATTTTATCGCTTATGTGGCTCATGGAAGAGCTAACTTAGCAAAGAACCGCAAAAACAACGTTGTTTTGGTGTAGATTTGAATTTTAATATAAAAAAAAATTAAATTAAATTTAAAAAATTAATTAAAAATAAATAAAAAAAAAAAAAAGAGCCAAGGGAGGAAGGAGGCGGTGAGGGCTGCCTCCTTGCCATCGTCGGGAAGGGCCTGCGACGAGGGGGGGTCGGCCAGGGTTGGAAGGCTTTGGCCAGGGGCCGACGACCCTAGCCAACCGATGGCAAGGGCCCACAAGCCCTTGTCCAAATCCCAACAGTGGCAGGGAGTGCTCAGCTTTCAACCACCTTCTTCCTTCCTTGGTTTTTTTTTTTTTTTAAATAAATGTTTTAAATAAATTTAGTTTGAAATTTAATTTATTTAATTTTTATATTAATTTATTACGATGTTAGTAGCAAAACAATATCGTTTTTATATTTGTCTAGCCATGTCAGCGTACAAAACGATGTCATTTTGCACTTACTTTGTTCGAAATCACCATGTTAGCATTTTGGTCGGATTTTCTTGCCATTGGCAGTTAAGTGATCCATTTTGTTCCGATTTTGACACTTAAGTGTCACTTTTCTAACTTTTGGCACTTAAGTGTCCATTCGTGCTAAGTTTTGGCACTCTTAGTGTTTGACACTCGATTAAATTGACACAAAAAAAGTTAAGAACTAAATTGATAAATTATTAAAAGTTTTAAAACTAAATTTGTATAATTGAAAGATTTAGGGTTTAGAACTTTTTGGACGATTATCCCCTTTTTTTGAAATAGGCTTACAGTGGGCACCAAAAGACAAGGATAGATCCAATGAGAATGATGAAATTTTCGTATAACCACGCTATGTAGGATTTGAATACCTACAACATAGGGTTTTTGGAGATCCACCGATTCTCCTGTAGTAGAATCCTCCGGAACCATCGTGTTGTAAGGTGTGGGTTAAAAGTCTTGCAACAAGCGGGTCAGTGAATGAAGGCTTTCTTTTAAGCAATGGATATGCTAGTTTTTCTGGGCGGTTCTGTTTTCATCCCCAATATGATTAAATCCACCAAATTTTTACCTAAATAACAAAATCTCCCTAACCAAATTAAAGTGGCGGCTGATTTCAATTTTTATGTAGGATTTAGTTGTCATGATTAAGAATTTCACTTGTTTTTTTTGTTTTGTTTATTGTAGGCAATATTTTTTCATCTTTAGTTTAGCATTTTACTTTCATAGAAATTAGTTTTGTTGAAAAGAAAATTGTCAAGAAACCTAATTCTATTCTATGTTGGCGAGCAAATTGAGACTCGTACCCTTAGAGTGCCAAAATTTGGGACAAAGAGATATTTAAGTACCAAAATCGAAGTAAAATGAATCGGTTAAGTATTATTAATGACGAGAAAATCTAGCAAAAATATTAATGTGGCATTTTTTTGGCAAGACAAGTGCAAAACGGTCGTTTTGTACTCTAACGTGGCTAGATAAACCAAAACGATGTTGTTTTGCTTTCGAATTTTGAATTTTGAATTTTAATATAAAATAATTAAATTAAATTAAAACTAAATTATTTATATAAAAAAAAAAAAGACAAAGATGAAGATTGTAGAATGTGAGGGCTCAACCCTTGCCGTCGCCTCCCCATCATCGCTGAGAAAGGCTAATGACAGTAGGGGAAGGGTCGGTTAGGACTTGGTGACCTTGATCTGGGGTGAGGGTTGTGGCCCCTCACCCAAATTTGGGGCAAGGGTTGCCCCAATAGACGGCAGCCCTTGGCCTAGTTGGGTGAGGGCTTACATGCCCTTGCCATCGACTAGGCGACACCGACCCTTCCCAAGTGATAGTGGGGGGGAGGGGTGACGCCTTTGCAATCTTCATCACTCCCTCTGCCTCTCTGCTCTTCATCACTTTGTCTCTCTCTCAATCTCAATTAAATAATAAAAATAAATAATTTAATTTAATTAATATTAATATTAATATTAAAATTCAAAAAAGAGGATAAATCAACGTCGTTTTGGCTCTTCTTTGTTGACTCAGCTTTTCAGCGAGCCACATAGGCAAATTATATTATTAAAAAAATTGCCACATAAGAGTTCACCGGACTTAACATTCAAGTATCTCAATTTTAAAAAAAAAGTGGCACTTAAGTGTACTTTTCGTGACTTTTAGTACTTAATTGTCATTCTATGTTAAGCTTTGACACTCTTATTGTTCTTTTGCCCATATGAATGGGTCAATCGTCAAGTAAAATGTATACAAATTTTGACCTAGGTGATTTCTTAACACAATCACTTGTTTATAAACTTACACTTTTATTGGGCATTTCACTATCAAATATTTCCCTATCAATTGTCATTTATACATACACATAGTGGGATCATAGGATGAAACAAAAAAGAGACCGTCTTGAAAATTTTTCCAAATTATAATCATAGTTACTTTTTTGAATGTGAGACTTTAAAAGGTAAAATATAATTAAATCAATTGCATAAAACTAGATTTTTAAAAATCATTGGATGAATAGAAAGTGATATCATTGACGAGCTGTTTAAAAAAAAAATCAAAATTTCTCATTATACATAACTTTTTCTTGTCAATGTTTTTAGTGTAATCCTATATACTCCAATATTGTCCTTACATGTTATGTGTAAAGATATCTACTAATGGTAAGGAAAAAAGACAAATTATTTGATTTAATAAATTAAGAGAGTTGATATACATTTTCTTGGAAATATCTCTTTTTGATAAAACTTATTTAAATGGAAGTAAGATTTAGAAATAGAAAAGAAAACATACTGCCCTTTAGTATATGTGGGGAGAAGTGTTAAAAAAAGTTTTAAAATTTTACATTTGTGTCAATTTAATCTTAAACATTTTTTGGTGCCAATTTAATTCTAAACATTTTTATGTTGTGCCAATTTAGTCATTTTCGGCCCATTTTGGCCAGAATTTGCTGATTGGATGTCAGCCGGTTGACGTAGCATCATTTGCGTTGACGTGGATAACTTTTAATAATATTTTTTGATATTTTTGAATTTTTTTATTTTTATTTTTTTTTTCTCCTCCTTCCTCTAGTCGGCGAGGTCAAGGTCGACCTTGCCCGCCATCTCACCAGTGGCTGTGAGGGCAGCCTTGCGCTGGGCGGTGAAGCTTGCCCGCTCGGTGTTGCCATGGGCAAAGCTTGACTCTCACCAGATCCGGCGAGAGTGAGCCTTGCCCGCTCGGCGCGAGGCCACCCTCGAGGCTTGGGCAGTGAGGGCAAGCCTCGCCAACCATGGGGAGGCTCGACCCTCGCCTAATTTGGCGAGGCTCAGTGCCGGGCGGGCAAGCCTCACCAGCCATGGGTGAGGCTCGACCCTTGCCGCCTAGCACGAGGTCGCCCTCGTGGCTATTGGCAAGGCGGTCGGCGAGGTCGATCTTGACCTTGCCGGCCATCACCTCTAGCCGATCGTTGAGGTTAGACGACTGGCTGGAGGAAGGAGGTGGAGGAGGAGAAGGAAAAAAGAAAAAAAAGAAAAAAAAGAAAAAGAAAATGAAAAAAATTCAAAAATATTAAAATATTATTAAAAGTTGTTCATGTTAGCGTCTTTAAGACCATGTTTGCTGACCGGTATCTAGTTATCAAAATCCGGTCAAAATTGGCCAGAAAGGACTAAATTAGCATAGCGTAAAAATGTTTAGGATTAAATTGGCACAAATACAAAAGATTTAGGATTTTTTTAAAAATTTTCCCATATATGTGAGATACCACAATAAACAAAAATAACATGCTTAATTATAATAACCAAATCCTAAAGAGAAATAAACAAATAAATAAATTAGATGGGATCAGCATATCGAATTGCAATTAAATGATTGAAGGCAATTTATTTCTATTTTCTTTAGTGAAAATAAGGGTGGATATTCATATATGTAGGGTGGAAATATCGTTGTCCACTCTCTTAACAAAACTTGATCCTGATTCAAAAAATGAAGTAAATCTCCCAGTGAGCTATCGAATGCCCACGTGTCATTTGCATCATATGATCATATGATCGAAGTATCCATATTTGCTGGTTAATCTGCCCCTTAAAGTATGACCGATTTCAACCTATCGGGAATACTTAACATTTTCCCAATTAGGGAAAGGATAGTGTTGCCAAAATTGGATATACATCTCACTTTTGAGAAAATATCCAAAATGAAAAAGGAAACTAATCAGTGAAGATAAGATATATTGAAAGAAAATAACTTTTTAGGCATCCGCGAATTAACAAAAAAAGGCGTAAAAGATCTGGCAAGCATCAGATCATATCAGAAAATAGGATCACATCGTAAAAGGAAAGTTGTAATTCCTGCCTTTCATGTTTCATTTTCCTGGTTATTATTCTCTAGGACGAGTCCCCAATAAATATATAGAGGAAGAACGAAGAAGAAGCACGTAAAAATTTCTCAGTTTCTTCTCGATACGATAATGGTGAGACATGTTTCTATATATCTCCCATCTCTCTGTCCCCTATCTCTATCCTCAACCCCATCTCCACCCGTCTCTACTTTTCTTGCATTTTGCTAAAATTATTATTATTATTATTTTTTTTAATTTTGGCAGGAATTTTTGGCTGGTATCGTGATTTTATGTGTAGCTTCGACAGCGTTTGGAGCTCGTGGTGCATATGGAGGTGGCGACAGCGTCTTCAATGTTTTGGATCACGGTGCCAAAGGAGATGGCAACTCCGATGATTCCAAGGTAAGTCCTCTAAGATATTTTCAATTCTCGTACATGCATGGATCTCATAGAATTTTTATTTTTTCTATTTTAATTGGTCTTTGATTGTTAAGCTTTTACCTGTTTAAGATACGAGGAGATGCGTGAATAGGTGTGTCGATACTAAAGTTGCGAGACTTTTGGGTATGTTCTTGAAAATAAATAATCTATTAAAAGAGTGAATCGAAGTGTGAAAAAGTAACCACATGCCAATTTAGCTCTTAATACAGGATCATTTAAGTCAGGTTTTTGTGTTATTGGGATAGGTGAATTCTTATAGATCCATCCTCCGAACATCCAGTTCTCATAGAATGTGATTAGACCTGTCAAAATGGGTCATACACCCATTTTTAACCCATATTTAATGAGCTGAGTCCTTATAAATGTCATTTATATTCAATAAATGAGTCATAAATATATTTAAACTGATAAAGTCTAAAATAATATAGGTAAAAAATGAGTTCTCAACTTACTTAGATCTAATGTACTCCTATGACTCTTCAAATTCTCCTGCTTGTTAGATCTCGCATTTAATCAAGATTTGGTAAATATAAGAACGTTTTAGCAATATAGATCGATCGGGTCGAGTATGGGTTGATTATAAATCGCTAGATTTACATTGTATGGAAATTTGTCAATTTGTGTTGGATCATTTTTGACTTGACCCAATGCAATAATTAACTCTTTAAGTTTTCACCTTTTGACTTTTTATAATCCATCCTTCTTGGTAATTTTCCCTTTAAATTTCCGTACTCGAGAGTTCTATGGAAGCATAATCTTTTATAATCGTGACTCCATGCATTAGCCTCTAAGATGCCCAATTATAAAAAAATTCCAAGATCATATTTTTTGAAGAGCTCGCCAAAAGAAGTTAGAGAGAAAATGTAGATTTAAGCTAAACTCTAATGTCAATATGAAATTACTTCGATGAAGATAATTCAAGATTAGGGGATGTGGCATAACATACTCAATCAAAACACCATATGTATAATTCACAAGGTTTTATTTACTTATATTACATTAATGAAGAACTAATTTTTGTGTGTGTATTGAAAGGCCTTCTTGAAAACGTGGGAAGCAGCATGTACAGGTGACCAAGCAGGACAAACTCCAACAGTTGTGGCTCCTGCTGGGAAATCATTCTTAGTCCATCCCCTCCATTTTCAAGGCCCTTGCAAATCCGCCGCCATCAATTTTAAGGTATTTCGGGAAAAATAAATAAATTAAAAGGAAAGAAAACGCTAGAGATGGCCATAAAAAGCCAATTGTTTGTTTTTTTTTTTTTTTAATGTTTATATATTATGAACATTTTTCTTTTATGAGGTTTCAATTTAGGGTTAATACTTTGAAAAACCCCAAATTGGTACACTTGTGATAAATTTACCCCAAACTATTTTTTTGACTACAAAAACCCAAAGCTAGTATACATTTGACAAATTTACCCCAAACCTGGTATACTTGTGATAAATTTACTCTATGTTAGTTTTTGTTAAATTTTATTATCAACTTATTAAGTTAATGACACGTGACAATTGACTAGTATACCAATTTGGGATTTTACGATCCGTTTGTCAGAGTTTACAATTTTATGATTTTTTTGTAGTATTAATCCAATTTAGTGAATGATATATTTGTCACAAATTTATCAGTTTGGGTTTTTTTGCAGTCGAATAAATTAGTTTGGGGTAAATTTGTTATAAATATACCAATTTAGGATTTTTTATGGTCAGTCGGGTAAATTTGTCATAGGTGTATCGGTTTGGGATTTTTCATGGTAAAAAAAATAGTTTTGGATAAATTTATTACAAGTGTACCAGTTTGAGATTTTTCAGGGTATTAACTCTTCAATTTATTCAAGTTGTCTTAGTACATTTTATGGGGCTGTTCTCACAGCCATTCTCAATATCATGGAAATCACAATCACCTCTTAGGTTAATTTTAGTTAAATTGTTCCTTAATCAATACGAGATAGTAAACTTTAGATTGGGTAATTGGATAGGCGGAGCCACGGCTCCGTTTTAGACTGGAGTGAACAGAAAAATGGGCCAACTTAGACAAGCAAATTTCTTGGGCTCGACTTGCCCACTTCGGCCAGCCTGGCCCAGTAAAATTTACATGGGAAAATTAGTATTTTCTTATTTATGACAGAGATTTTTGACTCAATTTGCCATTGATCAAATCCTCTTGGACTGTTCAAAATAAAAGATAAAAAAAAAATGAACTTTAATTTCCCAGCAATCTTGGCTAATCGTTTCATTGAATTATCAATTCTTCTGGGGATTTGAATATGATTTTTTTATAAAAAAAACAGATTTTGGGGAATGTCACAGCGCCCGCCAAAATAGAGGAGTGGAAAAATTGTGAATCTCAAAGCTGGATTCTCTTTTCAAAGATCAACGGTCTGACGGTGACTGGGGAAGGGACTGGATACCTCGACGGTCGTGGTCAGATTTGGTGGAACAAAGCCAAGTCTGACATCCTTCCACATGATGACAGTAATGGCGATTGCGAAAGACCTAAGGTCAGTCCCCTCTTTTTTATTTCCTTTTTAATTAGCAAATATGGTTATTTTTTTTGGGTAAGAAAAAGAAAAAAACACTAGGACACCATTTATCATTTAAGTCTACAATAAATTAATTTTATATAGAAAATTGCATTTACATTGATTCTTAATATATGTAACACCGGAGGCATACAAGTCCAGCATTTTGTTCATGATCAGATCCATTGTAACGGTTGATTATGTGAAACCTCACTTAAGGCCCATCAATTTGGGTCCAAACAAGAGTCTTTTGCCAAATGGACGGACCTGCTGGAATAAAAATCGAAGGGGTTTTCTTTTCTTTCTCTCTCTCTTTCCTTTCTTGGCTTGATCATGGGTGGAATTTTGCAGGGAGTAACCTTCCACCAAATAGAGAACCTTGAACTCAGTGGGCTCACCCATTTGGACAGCCCAAGGGTCCACATAAGACTTGAGAACTGCACTGGTGCAAAGCTCACTTCCCTTCTAATCCAGGCCCCTGAAGACAGCCCCAACACCGATGGGATCGCCATCGGTTCCTCAAGCCACATCCAAATCCATGACTCCACCATCAGAACTGGTAAGCCCGCCGTGCTCCGTCTATTTCGTGAAAAAATAAATGATTTAAAAAATATTTTTTCTAAATATGATCGCTCATTTCATTTGAAATAATCAGTTAATGACTGATGTTTTCATTATTAGCACCAATTTCTGTCTAAATATTTTGGTGGGGCGATGTAAATATTTTTCATTCATTTTTTTTTTAAGTGATACGGACGATTAATTTTAAGAAAATATTTTTCCAGATCATTTATTTTTCAAGAAATAAGTTGGGCCTTTTGACTTAAATTTCCTTCATTTTGTTGACTTTTTGACTACCCTGGTGAGCTAATGAGAATGTGAGCAGGTGATGATTGCATTGCCATCAAGGGTGGGACCTCGTTCCTCGACGTCAACCGCGTTAAATGCGGGCCTGGCCATGGAATTAGGTTTGCCATTCTTCCTCCTCATAACATAGATCCCCACAAATTATTTGTATCTTATTTACTTCGACCCGGAATTCTCAGCCTTTCGTTTGGCGTACCATGTATAAAGTGAGGATAAATCTCGTAAACAGGCCATGTTGGAATGTATTGAAAACAGAGATTGCCAAACAACGAAAATGAAGTTTAAATGGTAGTTTAGTATTATGATTTTAACCTTTCAAAAATGTTATTTGATACCCTTTTCCAATGACATTATTGAAGTCCCTTTTCTTGCTGAGTTGAGTGTATACAAATCAATCACAGTGTGGGAAGCCTAGGATACGAAGGAGAATACGAGACGGTGGAAGAAGTCAATGTTCGAAATTGCGAATTCAAATCATCTGATAATGGCGCGAGGATCAAGACATGGCAGGTCGGTTGGGATACATTGATTTTCAGTAATCAATAACAAAATTAGGCATAACACAAATTTCAATCATAATACCCAAATCGACGTCTGTATTAATTTGTATTAATTATTCTATGTTGAATCAATCATCTTTATTTTGTGTTGTGTAGGGTGGATCTGGCTATGTTAGAGGTATCCATTTCGAAAATATTGTTATTTCTGACGCTCGTAACCCAATCATAATCGATCAGAACTATTGCGACGATCAAAAGACCAAGTGCAAGGTAAACACCATGTTTCCAGTAATGCTTGCATGGCTCGTTAGGGAACTTTATCAAATAGCTTCCATCATAAGTCTATCCATATAGAATGCATTAAAACAGCAGAATTTGTGATCCGTGTTGTGTCTCATTCGAACCACGATTGCAGATGAGTTCGTCGTCGGTAGTGGAGGTGAGCAATGTGACATTTCGAAATGTGCGAGGAACTTCAGGGAACCAGCCGTCGATCAAACTGCAGTGTGCGGGAGGCGTAGGTTGCACGAACATCGTGCTAGACCACGTCAAACTCAACCCTCAGGAACCTGGGGAGAGGAGCTACGCCGATTGTGAGAACGTGGTCGATGGTAATTTCGACGACGTTGATCCTCAAGTTTCTTGCCAAACTTCGAAGGGTTAATTGTTGTAGCTGATGGCATCCATGCAATAAGTTGACCGAGGTGGTTTCTATTTTCCGGTCTAAAAATCAAGATAGGTTATATGGTTAATTTAATCAGACTTATATGTGTCTGGTGGTCGAGATGACTTATGCAATTTGTAGTTCAGGCAATGGAGGTACTAGAGTTGATGTTCGGGTGAAACTATTTTCATTTATATCTGAATAACACGTGCCTCCTTTTGTCTTTGTATAAGTACATTTGTTTTGTTGAGTTCTACTTTTTGGTAGGAATAGACCCATCACATCAATATAAACGTAAGTACACAAAGAAAGAGCTCCTCCAAGCAAGATCGTCGGCGATCCTAAAATAGATAGTGCTAGAATTATAGACTTAGTTCGCAGAATTATTAAAAGAATCTTGTTAGGTGATTGGATATTACTTGGTAAATTGTTTTTATTAATGAGTTTTAGTATCTTTAGCCAGCTGTGCACTATATGTTGTGCGGAAGAACACCCTAACTAAATGAGAAAGAAAAAAACAAGAATAATCAAGAACATGGAGATTTACGTGGTTCGACGAAAGATCCGCCTACGTCCACCGGAGAGAGAGAGAGGATTTCTTATTTGAGCGTATGTCAAGAGTACAAGGTACAATGCAGAAATAAATAGATCTTTAGATCCCCACTTTCCTAAACCTAGTAAGAAAGGAATTCCATCATAAAGATATTATCAATTTTAAAACCCAAATCTAGGAAATATATTAGGAAACAAATAGTTCAAAATCTTCAAGCCTTCCTAGATTTCCCAATTGAATTTGTGGAATTCAAGACAATATTAGCAAATCTCCACCTTTGGCTTGAATAAACCACAAGCCTTCACTTGAACCAAGAAAACGAACATATCTCTCCCTCCACTGTACCTTCGCAAAGGTACGCCCGCACCTAGATCGGTGCGGCCTCCATCAACTTCAATGATGAGTGAGAGATATCAAGTCCCTGCAGGACTTGAACTTCTCTGTAGTAACTGTCTTCGTGAGCATATCTGCGGGATTATCTTTAGTATGGATTTTCTTCAAAGCAATGTTACCCATTCTCCACAAATTCTCGAATTTTGTGGTACCGAATTTCAATGTGTTTCGTTCTAGAATGGAACACTTGATTATTCGCGAGACATATTGCACTCTGGCTATCGCAATATAATGTAGCACTTTCTTGCTTTATACCCAACTTTGTGACCAAACCAATCAGCCATATTCCCTCTTTCGCAGCCTCAGTTACTGCCATATACTCAGCTTCAGTTGTAGACAATGCTATAGTAGGTTGAAGCATTGCCTTCCACGAAATAGCTCCACCACCAAGTGTAAAGACATATCCTGTGATGGACCTTTGCTTGTCCAAATCACCAGCGAAGTCTGAATCAACATAACCTGCTAAATCAATCGATCCTCCTTTGGAACCTGAACATTAAACCCATTCCAATAGTTCGAGCCAAATAACGAAAGATCCACTTAACAGCTTCCCAATGCTCCTTACCCGGATTGCTCATGTATCGGCTAACGAGACTCACCGCATGAGCCAAATCCGGTCTGCTACAAACCATAGCATACATGAGGCTCCCTACTGCACTGGCATAGGGTACTCGAGACATCTTTACAACTTCCTCATGTGAAACAGGGCATTGTTTCTCAGATAATTTGAAGTGATTTGCTAAGGGTGTACTAACCGGTTTAGCTTTACCCATGTTGAACCGCTCCAAGACCTTCTCAACATACTTCTTTTGATTCACCCAAAGCTTACTTGCATGTCTATCTCGAAAGATTTCCATGCCAAGGATCCTCTTTGCAGCACCAAGATCCTTCATATCAAACTCACTACTTAACCGAGACTTTAGGGAATTAATGTCTCTCATTTTTCTTGCAGCAATCAACATGTCATCAACATAGAGCATCAACAGAATAAGCGACTTATCATCCAAAACTTTGTAGTAGACACAAGAATTATGCACACTCCTCATGTAGCCAATACAAAGCATAAAAGAATCAAACCTTTTATTCCATTGCCTCGGAGATTGCTTCAAACCATAAAGTGATCTCTTGAGCAAACAAACATGATCCTCTTTCCCTTCCACCTTGAAGCCTTCGGGCTGCTCCCTATAGATTTTCTCCTCCAAGTCACCATGAAGGAATGCCGTCTTCACATCTAGCTGCTCAAGCTCCAAGTCATACATGGCTACCATAGCTAGTAAAACACGAATTGATGTGTGTTTTACAACATGGGAAAATATCTCGTCGTAATCAATCCCCTCCTTCGTGCATAGCCCTTAGCAACAAGTTGGGCCTTGTATCTCTCTTGCTCTTTCTCCATTGCTGCTTCCTTTCTTGAAGAACCCATTTGCAACCAATGACACTATGATCCTTGGGCTTCTTCACAAGTTCCCATGTCTCATTCTTTTGTAACGATTCCATCTCCTCCATCATTGCGGTCATCCACTTTTCTTTGTGATCACTTTTCAAAGCTTTATGGCAGGAGCCTGGATCACCAGAGCCTACGGTAAGAGCATAAGCAACCATATCCTCAAAACCGTACCTCTCCGGTGCTTTGGGAGTGCGCCTTCCTCGACCCATCGCAATGGTACGAGGAACTTCTACCGTTTCTTTGACTTCTGGAGCTTCATCGAATGACTCGCCATTCTCTGTAGATTCTTTGGTTTCAAGCTCCACCTTAACGATAGATTTATCACTCTCCTCTTCAGCAGCCGCGTGTGGCACACAGCTTGACTTCAACATTGCAGATTCATCGAATATAATATCCCTGCTCGTCAGAACTTTCTTCTCACTTGGATCCCATAATTTGTAGCCTTTCACTCCTTTCTCGTAACCGAGAAATATGCATTGTTTTGATTTTGGATCCAACTTCGAGCGTTTCGAGCTCTGCACATGTACAAAAGCAAGACAACCGAATATTCTTAAATTAAAATAATCGACAATTTTATCAGTCCATACCTCTTCAGGAATTTTGCATTTAATTGCAGTTGATGGAGACCGATTCACAAGATAAGATGCCATGCAGACAGCTTCTGCCCAAAACTCCTTGCTCAGTCCCGCATGTAGCCTCATGCTTCGAGCTCTCTCTAATAAGGTCCGGTTCATCCTTTCCGCTACGCCATTCTATTGGGGAGTATCCGGAACTGTGAAGTGACGTTTAATCCCTTCATTCTTGCAAAGCTCCATGAATGGTGTCGATTTGTACTCTCCTCCATTGTCCGATCTCAAGCACTTAACCTTCTTCCTCGTTGAAGTCTCAACTTCAGCTTTCCATTATGTGAACTTTTCAAAGACTTCACTTTTGTGTCGCATGAAGTAGACCCAAACTTTGCGAGAGAAATCGTCAATGAATATCACGAAGTATTCATTCCCTCCTTTTGACTTTACCGGTGAAAGACCCCATACATCCCTGTGTACATACTCGAGCATGCCCTTGTTTGTATGAGTTGCAGCATTGAACCGTACTCTGTATTGTTTTCCAAACACACAAAATTTGCAGAAATCTAATTTGCATGTTTTTATACATTTGAGTGCATTCCTCTTGTGAAGCTCCATCAATCCTCTTCCTCCCATATGCCCGAGACGCATATGCCATAGATAGGTGTTATCTATCTCCATACTAGCATCCGTGGACACAGATGCTCCACCTTGCACTGTGGTTCCTATAAGTCGATATAGGTTACCGTGCCTCTGTCCCTTAAGAACAACCAGAGCTCCCTTAATCACCTTCAAGACTCCACCTTGAGCCGTGTACTTGCATCCATTGGATTCAAGTGCTCCCAATGAGATCAAATTCTTCCTTAGACCTAGAACATGACGTACGTCTGCCAAGGTTCTAATCATGCCATCAAGCATCTTGATTCATGGTTCCAACACCCATAGTCTTGCACGGAGTATCATTACCCATGAGAACTGAACCACCATCATATGCCTTGTACTCATCGAAGGCTTCTCGATGAGGACACATGTGAAAAGTGCATCCGGAGTCCATGTTCCACGAATCTTCAAAGGTGTCCTTCCCCGATGATATGGACAAGACGTTCCCATCATTGGTTTCAATGCTGTCGGCTATACTTGCCTCATCTTAGCTCTTCTTCTTTTTCTCGTTCTTATTTGGACATAATCTCTTGGTATGCCCTTCCTGATTACACCCGTAGCATCTTCCTTTGAACCTTCCCTTGGATTTTGATCGACCCCTACCGCTCGATCCTCGATCCGTTGATCTTCCTCTTCATTGATTGTTTTTCTCATTTGCAAAGAGTCCCTCTCTCGAAGATTTTGAACTACTTGCGCTTTTCCAAGTGTCCTTTGAAATTAGGGCAGCAGTCACCTCTCCAATCTCCAGGGTTTCCTTGCCATAAAGGAGCGTAGTCACCAAGTGGTCAAATGAATCCGGCAACGATGCCCAGTAGTAGAAGCGCTATGTCTTCATCCTCAAACTTTACCTCCAAGCTTGTAAGTTCACTAATCATCTTATTGAACACGTTAAGGTGTTCCAACAGATCTCCTCCTTCACTCATCGAAGTGAATACAATCTCTTTTCAAGAACAACTTGTTCGTAAGAGATTTTGTCATATAAATGCTTTCGAGTTTGAGCCATACCTCCGGAGCATATTCGATTTCCGCTACATATTGAAGGGCCTCATCCGATAGGTTCAATCGGATTGCGCTGCACGCCCTCTCCTCCATGTCAGCCCAATCATCATCGGTGATGATGTTTGGCTTGTTTGATGTTCCCCTTTGATAAAAGAACCTTTAATAAATCTTGTTGAATCAACAGATCCTTCATCCTTCTCCGCCATAGTGTAAAACTATTCTTCCCAGTGAATCGTTCAATATCAAATCGAACGGTTGAACCTTTTCCAGCCATCTAGTTAGAAGTCGCAATACAGGAACAGAGAACCTGGATGGCTCTAATACCAATTGTTGTGCGGAAGAACACCCTAACTAGATGAGCATCTCCTCCTCCCTTTTCTTTTCCTTTATTTTTCTCTTTTTCTTTTCACCTCAAAAAGAAAAACAAGAATAATCAAGAACACGGAGATTTACGTGGTTCGGCGAAAGATCCGCCTACGTCCACGGGAGAGAGAGACGATTTCTTATTTGAGCGTATGTCAAGAGTACAAGGTACAATGCTGAAATAAATAGATTAGATCCCCACTTTCCTAAACCTAGTAGGAAAGGAATTCCACCATAAAGATATTATCAAATTTAAAACCCAAATCTAGGAAATATATTAGGAAACAAATAGTTCAAAATCTTCAAGCCTTTCTAGATTTCCCAATTGAATTTGTGGAATTCAAGACAATATCAGCACTATATGCAATTTGAGTATTCAAATAGTGATGTGATAATTCTTTTGTATATTAATAATCACATAAGCAAATATTTCAAGGACAATTAGAGTGTAAAAATCACATGATTACGAGACATGGGTGAAATAATAGTTAGAATTTATAACTTATATAGGAAAAAGATAAAAAGGATGAGATGCATCTTCCCAATTTCCCCCATACATTTTTCTTCCCGGAAAGAAGGGAATACTGGAGTATGCAGCAAGGAGTCTCACCTCATGAAGGTATTTTTCTCTTGTCATTTCTGTCTTGAGCCTTTCAAGGACTTGTCCAAGTCGAGAATTCTTAACTTATATAGAAAAAAGATAAAAACGATGAAATGCTCAACATTAAAATTGAGATGTGCTATGATATCCTATTAAAAAGAGGAAAAAATACCAGATACCCTCCTCATTTCCTTCACTCGATTACAACTTTTCTCCTCTATTTTTTAAAATACCGTTCTGCATATTAAGACAAACCATATTATCCAAAAAAATCAAATCACCCTCCCTTATTAAATTGTCTCACCCTAACTCTAAAATGACTAACCACAAACCCATAACAAACCTCCTAAGCCCTACCTATCACAGGCACCGCAGCGTTGCTCCCCGGCGCAAGCCCACTGTGGGATCGTGAAAGGGCGTGGCGACCTCACGTCTCGGTTGACAAGGGTGTCCCTCAAACAATGACCAAGTCAATCCATGGTTAAAGATGTAAACTGAAGATGTAAAATCCGTCAGGAAGAAGTCCAACATGTACCTATAAAAGGTTGATTATACAAAGATTGTATAGCGTGCGTTATTATAATTCCACTGGATGGTAAAAAGAAACAAATTTGAGCTGCATTCAAACTTGAAGAAAGTGGAGTTCATGGAAAGTAATTGATGAAAAAAATTTGGTGAAATATGATTGTGCTCTTTGCTAAAAGAAGAAAAACGGACTCAAATCATTTCGTTTAGTGGAATCAATTAATAATTAGATTTTGTATCTTTCAAGTAAAAGAATAACGGGGAGTTTAAGTCATTTTAGTTTGTTGACATTCGTTCTCAAGGAAAATTACCAAAATAGTCTTAAACCTAGTGCATTTTTTTTTCAATTTAATTATAAACCTTTTTTTTTTTTTTTTTGCCAATTTAGTCCTATACGTTTTACCTTTATGTCGATTTAATCCATCGACCAATTTTGGCTGACCATGTTTGTCGTCCAACTGACACTAATGTGTCAATATTTTTATTTTTATCTCTCTCTCGAAAAAAAGTAAAAAAATAAAAAAAAAAATTGACATGTCAACGTCGGTCAGATGATTGGCATCCACATCGTATTGATTGACCAAAATTGGTAAGATGAATTGAGTTGACATAATGCCAACGGTTTATCATTAAATTGGAAAGATTGCAATAAGTTTATGTTTGTTTTGGTAATTTTTCCCTCGTCCTCAAGGTAGCTCTATTTTTATATACAAAGAACTACACGAACTAAAAATAATCACACAAAAAAAATGGGATTATATGGAGTCAATGTGGAGTAATTACTACGTAGATTTTTTTTTTTGGTCAGTCCTACTCTATTCCTACTCTACACTCACTCTTAGACTTTTGCCCTGCCTTTTGCAAGGCGTGGGAGTCGAAACCCACTCCTGAAATTTACGTGTCCCCACCCCATCCCTCCCTGAAAAGGTGGAGATTTGAACTCCTCACCTCCTCCTTCCGTGTTGGAAGGGTGGCCACTGGGACGAATTCCGGTGGTTTCTTGCGTAGATTGATAAGTGGACTTTGTCAAAAAGGGTAAAATTACCAAAAAGCAATAATTCTATTGTACTCTTACTAATTCTGTTCAAAACCTTTAAAATGTACTAATTGAGTTTTAATTTTTTTTTTCATATTTTTTCAATTGAGCCTATTTTGGCCAAAAATTACTAACGTAAATACCTACCATCCTATGTATATAGTTGTTACTAATGTGGAAATTTTTAGTTTTTAAAATATTCGTTGAATTTTTTAATTTTTGTTTTTTGGTTTTTTGTTTACTTCTTTTTTCCCCCTTTTCTTTAGTTCTTTTTTTTATTCTTTGTTGTGAGGGTCGGCAAGAGTCATTGGCTATAGGCAAAGGCTCCGACACCCTCACTAGTGGTCCTTGCAGGGATCTAACGAGGGCTGGCATGCCCATGCGTTGGCTGATGAGGGTGTTGTGGCCCCCACTTGAGGGCTAGGGAGAGGGTAGCCAAGCCCTCACTGGCTTGCGGCCCTCATTGCAAAGAAGAAAAAAAAAGTACAGAAAAAGAAAAAAAAATCATACAATTTATAAAAAGTTCAAAATTAATTTCAAAAGATATCCATGTTTGCGCCAGTCATATAATCTATAATGTAGGATAGCCGACGTTCATACCAACAATTTCCGATTAAAATTGATTGGATGGACTCGATTGGCAAAATTTGAAAAACATTTATAATTTAATTAACACAATTAAAAGATTTATGACTGAATGGTAAAAGTGTAATAAGTTTAGTACCTTTTTTAGTAACATACAAGGCCATTTCCTTTTTATTCTCGAAATAAATAAGTATATAAAGAAAAATCAAGTCAACCAAATTAATACTCGTAAAAAGTAAAGTGTATATGGCTGGGCATATTCTGATATCAGTATATAATTAAATTTGCAGAAATTAATGAAAGAAAAGAAAAGGGTTAAGGGAATTTTATGCATAGAAATTTGTCATGGATAGAAGCATTTCAGATTGTGAGTGGATATTCACATTAATCACATAGTGCAATCGATTGTGGTAAAAAGAGAACTTAGGATTGCTTCGCCAACGTATCTTGTCGGATCACATTTCCTTTTGGGAAGTTGCAACTGTTGCCTCTTGCCTTTCATGGTTTTCTTTTTAATCTGGTCTAAGCCGTTCACGGTTCATTTTCCTATTTATGTTCTAGGACAAGTCCCCAATTAATCTAGAGAGGAAGAACGAAGACAGCGCCGGTACCCCGACTTCGGACCCATCTTGTTTGCACGGTCGCAAGCACCTAAAAATCTCTCATCTTCTTCTTGATTACAACAATGGTGAGATACGTTCTTATACCCCATCTTCAACTAACTTCGCTTTTATTGCATTTAGCTTAATGGAAATTTCTGATTTTGGCAGGAATTTTTGTCTAGCATCATGATTTTATGTGTAGCCTCGACCACGATTGGACCCCGTAGTGCATATGGAGATGACCTCAGTGTCTTCAATGTGTTGAATTATGGTGCTGAAGGCAATGACCAGTCCGATGATTCCGATGTAAGTCCCCTAAAATTCTCATATTTCTCATGGATGCATGGATCTCACGGAATCTTCAATTCTTTTAACTTACCCTAGACTAGGATCGTTAAGTTTTTACCCGTTTATGGTACAAGGAGACTCGCGAATAAGTGCGCCAACACTAAAATCACGAGACTTTGGGGCAATCTTTCATATTTCCTTTTGTTTTTATTTTCTAATTGGGTTTTCTCATGGGTGAAATTTTGCAGGGGATGACCTTCCTCAAGATGGAGAACCTTGAGCTGAGTGGGCTCACCCATTTGGACAGCCCAAGGGCCCACATAAGACTTGAGAACTGCAAGTCTGCAAACCTCACTGCCCTCCAAATCCACGCCCCTCAAGACAGCCCCACCTTAATTGCTGCCTCAAACCACGTCCAAATCTACAACTCCACCATAAGAACTGGTAAAATCTATTTTAAAAAATGACATTTAGGCTCCTCTTTATTTCATGTAAACGGAATGATTTGACAAAGTATTCTCTCAAAAATTGTCATTTGTATTACTTACCAAAATGAATGACTAGAAAAAGAATATTTTTTTTTTCATCTATGAAAATGTTTAGACATAATTGATGTTGGTAATGAAAATATCTTTCCTTAACTGATTATTTCGAGTGATACAAGATATTTTTTTTTTTAGATTATTAATCTTTTATGAAACAAAACGGAGCTGTTCGCTATTCAAATTCCCATGAATTTGTTGAGTTTTTTTTTTATTTTCTTGTTGATCTAATGACAATGTGAGCAGGCGATGACTATATTGCCATCAAGGGTGGGTCCTCGTTCATCAACATCACTGGCATTCAATGTGGGCCTGGCCATGGAATTAGGTTTGTCATTCTTCTTAACATGCTAAATTCCTACAAATTCATCATATCTTTTACACTTCGACTTAGAATTCTCGATCCGTCAGCCATTTTGGTGTACTAAGTATAAAGTCTGGATAAATCCCTTAAACAAGTCATGGTGAATGTATTGAAAATGGAGATTGCCAAACAATGAAAATGAAGTATAAATGGCACTTATAGTGTTATGATTTCACCTTGCAAAAATGTGACTTGGTTGCCCTTTTCCAATGATATCATTGAAGTCCTTTTTCTTACTGAGTTGAGCGCAATGCATACAAATCGATTAGTGCGGGAAGCCTTGGATACGAAGGAGCATACGACATGGTGGAAGAAGTCCGTGTTCGAGATTGCGTATTCAACTCAACTGAAAATGATGCGAAGATCAAGACATAGGAGGTCAGGTGGTGTACATTAATTTTCACTAATGTACTTATACCCAAATTCATGTTTGCATTAATTTGTTTTGTTTTATAGCTAAGTAATCATCTTTATTTTATTTCGTGTAGGGCGGATCTGGCTATGTTAGAGGTATCCATTTTGAAAATATTACCATTTTCTATGCTCATAAACCAATCATAATTAACCAGGGCTATTGCGACAATCAAAAGCGCCGTTGTAAGGTAAAAGTGATGTTTCCAGTTAATGCTCGCATGGCTCATTAGGGATCTTTTAAACTGCTGACGTGCGTGCTCTTATGGTTGCAATCATAAATCTACATATGGAATGCATTAAGACAGCAGCTCATAATCTGTGTGGTGTCTTACTCGAAGCGTGATTGCAGATGGCGTTGTTGGTAGTGAAGTAAGCAACGCGACGTATCGAAAAGTGAGGGGGACTTCGGGCAACGAGCCGTTGATCGCGTTGCGATGCACTGGAGGGAGGGGTTGCGTGAACACCATGATGGGGCACATCAATGTTGACTCTTCAGACCCTAGGAAGAGGAGCTATGCCGATTGCAAGGACGTCATCGATGCTAGTTTTAGTTCCGTCAGTCCTCCCGTTTTTTGCCTCACTTCGTAGAGTTAACCATCATAGCCAACGAAGTTGATCAAAAATAATTTTTCTTTTCTCCGCCAAAGATGAAAATAGGTTATATCATTAGTGTTGTATTTTTTTAATACGATCATGATGTGGTGCAATTAAAACGAACCATTTCGTCTTGATATGTTATGATGGAAATACACTTTTTAAAATGGTATGAGGAAATCATACAAAAAATATTGAAGATAACCGATAAAAAAGTTAGCAGAAAGGACGTTTAGAAACAAATTGTCCTTTCTTCCTCTCTCTTTTCTATCAAAGAAAAAAAAGGCGTTCCATTACTCATTTACGAAAATAATTGGTATTTACGTTGTGAAAATTGGATGTTTTTCTCGTGACTGCATCCAAACCATCGTGAAGTTATATTGTCCATTAATCAGCTATTATTCAACGTTTGTTTCAAGATAAATTGTTCATTGTGAATCTGAAAGAGGTTAGTCGTCTTCCGCCGACTTTCCTCCAACGGTTAGTTTGATTAGATTTGCACATATTTGATGGTCATGATGATTTAGAATTTTGTAATTTATGGGAGAGCCCGAATGGTATTAAAGTTGATGTTTAGGCCATTCTATCTCAAATCCCTTTTCACTTGAAAACACACCTTTTTGGGTCTTTTTATAAATACATTCGTTTTGTTGACTTTTACTTTTTTTTTGGGTAGAAATAGAACCATAACATCAAAATAAACAAAAGTACGCGAAGAAAGAGCTCTTCAAGAAAGGTTGTAGGCAATGCTACTGCTGTAAAATTGGAGAGTGCTAGAATTATAGACTTAGTTCATAGAATTATTAAGAATAATGTTGTTAGGTGATTGGATATGACTAAGTAAACCATTCTTATTAGTAAATTTTAATATTTTTAGCTAGAAGTGCACTATATGCGATTTGAGTAATTAGATAGTGATGTGGTGCCTCTATTCATATATTAATAGTCACATTAGCAAAGATTGTAGGGACAATTAGGGTGCGTTTGGTAACGTTTCTGTTTAAAAATTGTTCCAGGAAACAGAAATAGAAAAATGTGTTTCTGTTCCGGGGAACAATTTTGAACAAAAAAAACGCGTTTGCCAGAATCTGTATAAAATTTATGTTTCTGAAATAGAAAAAGAACAGAAACACGTTTGGTAAGCTTGTACAAATTTTCTGTTTTACGGAATAGAAAAAGAACAAAACACGTTTGCAGAATCGCATAAAATTTTTGTTCCAATTTGTTTTTCAAGTGTTTTTTTTTTTTTTAATAAAATGTAAACTTGGTATTAAATTATCATTCTCATGAAATGCTCATCAATTTAATTATGTTCATAGTAAGTGAAAACAAACATTCTAAACATGATCATATTTGCTTACTTGGAAGAAAATTTTTAAGTTTGTACCAAAATTTTCCCAATTGTTTTTTTTTAATAAAGTGTAAACTTGGTTTTGAATTCTCATTATCATAAAATGCTCATCAATTCAATTTTGTTCATGGTGAGTAAAGTCAAACATTCTGAACATGGTTATAAGCGCATACTTTGAAGAAAATTTTATAAATAAACTTTGTACCAAATTTTTGTCACGTGCCTTTTCTTTAAATAAAGTATAAACTTGGTATTGCATTATCACTTTAATGAAATGCTCATTAATTTAATTTTGTTCATGGTGGGTGAAGACAAACATTCTGAACATGATCGGTGTATACTTGGAACAAAATTTTGTAAGTAAAATTTGTACAATAAGAGCTAGCTAAAAGAAGAATATCTTATAGATCTCTACATAGACCCTTTCATATATAACATCACAATAATGAAGTAATAGAGTTCATTGTTCAACTTCATCACATTGAATTTGATAAGTGAGTACTTAAAAACAAAATTACAGGAGACAATAGGTCATGGAGCTGCTATAAAAAAACAAAAATACTATCAAATAGACTGGAGGTCCTCTCCAAACATACATTTCCAACTTTCGGCTTTGATATTGCTTCAACAGTTGCTGATTTTGCTTCCTGCATTGAGCCACAAATTGAAGTTAGCAGGACGATGAAACCATTGAATCCACGCCAGCTCTCTAAAATTATGCACAATCAAGCATCACATGTTGGCACTTGTACCATGTACTCTTCAAAGAGATGATTCATTGACAATGGTGTCAACTTGCACACGAGTAACAAGATAATCAGCCAAGCTTAAATGTGTTCCAGTTCAAAAAGCTCTTTTGCTGCAGTCTAAGCACGGATTGGTCGAGATTACTTTAACATCAATGCCAATCAATTGAGAATGTTACAAAAGTCAAGGAGTCAATATCTCGGGAGCAATCTTAATGTTGTGAGGACAAGAGTGTACAGTTTCAATAGTGATGGATCAAATGTAAATAGTTCAGTTTATCAAGCACAAAACGAAAATCTGGTGCAACTAATCAGCCATTGGACACCAACCACCCCCCCCAAAAGTTCCTAAAAGCTCCAACCACAATCAACCACTTTTTTCTACTGGTGTTACAAATAAATATCATGGGAGATTAATCTATAATGAGAAAAAAAATACTAAAATTTCACACAAAAAGGAATTTATGCATCAAGAAAGAGTTGACAGTCAAACACAAAATGCTCCAATGCACAAGAAAATCACAAACCCAAAAGTAAAAAGCAACAACATCATGATGATCAAAAGAAAATGACACCAAATAAATGTGGAAGCAACGATCATGCATGCATCCAACATACACACCTCAATCTGTTGAAGTTTGGCCTCAAAGAGTTTATCCTTGTCCTCCTCCTACAGCAGACAATATATATGCTTTTATAATGAGTACGAGGGGAGCATAAACCGATGTGATTATTATTAAGGATACTGTTAACAGTATACTTTACCTCCAATAATTCAATTTTCAGGACATCGCATGCGCATGACACAAGGACAATTAGTAGATTGGAAATTGTTGAGCTTCCTTAATTAATTGATTAACAAGAGCCCCAAAGACCATTAACAAAACCCTATTATTAATAATGATCCATATGTCCCTTTGCAGCCAAGGATTAGAAGAACATACCTTGAGAGTATGCTGATCGGATGCGGGATGGGCAAGAATGAATACACGTTCTATCAAAACAATAACGGCTCTTTCCCAAGACTCTTCCGGGGAACCTATGCTCGACACAAGGATAAGAAAATTTAAAATACCGACATTAGCACGGATAACTGAAACAATGGACTAGTCGAGAAATCAAAAGCATTACCGGTATATGCAACTCTTCCCTACATGACAAGCACTCCTTACACAGCCTTGCATATTCGACCACGTCTATATAGTAAACATCAAAACCATCCGTAGGACATGCTTCGATCAACAACCAAAATAATTCAAGTCTATAGTGTACTTTTGACTAAAGTCCTTATGTTAGCATTTCAAAACATGCAACACGTCTCCACATATGCAACATGCAAAAACATGTCTCAGCATGTGCAAGAGTCAAAAAATTTCTATAAGTTTTTCAGCTTGCAGTAGTTCACAAGTTTTCCCATTCATTATGTTCTGAATCAACATAAAAGCCTAACATTTTCATAAGCCAATGCTCATTCAACACTATGGTCACACGACAGCTCAAAATTTTGTTTAATAAAAAAAAATTTCCAAAGTACGGTAAGAGGGTCTGAAGAAGCAATACATTATTATAGGCACATTTGACATCAAACAAGTCTATGAGTTTAGCCAATATCTTAATAAATGGAGCTCTATGTAGGAGAAAAGAGATTCCTTCCCAAAATTCCCAAAGCTAAATCCAAATTACTGCGAATATTATGTGATTAGTTCATATCCAAAATAGAAAATTCAACCAAGCAAGTCGCCCCTCCACCTTGAGACCAATTCTTGCATGAATTGCTAAAGATCCAATTAGTCCAAGAAAGAGGGGGAGGGATTAGTCACAAATCTTTTGATTCTATCTTTAATCTTCTTCACCCCTTCACATGTCAATAACTAGAATGAAAAAAGGGAATGTCAACGCCGCTGCTGCGAGCGAGCAGCGAGCAGCGACCGTACGCTTTCGCTCGAGCGAGTAAGCAAGCGAGCCTTGCTCGCTCGCAGCGAGCGAGCAGAGCAGGGCTCGCTGCAAGCAAACTTTCTATCTAGGGCACCGTTGCTCGCCGAATCTGGGCGAGGATGCTCGTCCCGATCTCGAGCGAGCGAGACGAGCGGCCGCCGCAAATCTGGCGAACGGTGCCCTAGATCCGGGCGATGGCTGGTCGGAGCTCGAGCCGCTCGAGCTCCGACCAGCCATCGCCCGCATCTGCGAGGGCCTCGTCAATCGGTGAAGAAAGAGGAGTGAGCAGGTTCACACGGGTGAAGGAGCGAGCGGCTGTCGGCGCGGAGAGGACGACGGTGGAGAAGCCGGATGGTCTCGAGACGAGAGGCGGGCTGTCGGCGCCGGAGAGTGGGAGGCGCCGGAGAAGATGGCGGTGGAGAAGATGGAGGAGGAGAGGCTGTGGTGTTCGAAGGAATGACCAAGAAATAGAAAAGAAACACGAGAGCTGCTGTCGCAGATCTGGGGAGCAACGCTCGCCCAGATCTGCGAGACTCGCTCGAGCAAGCGGCTCGCAGATCTGGGCAAGCGATTCCTCGAGCGAGCCCTAACACTCGAGCTCGCCGAAGTGAAGACAATCGGTGAAGGAGGAGCGGTGACGACGTTTACCTGGTGAAGGAGCAGCGGCTGTCGGGACGGCGCGGGAGAAGACGATGGAATTCTCGCTTCGCGGGAGGAGGCGCTCGTCGCGGAGGAGACGCTCGTCGCGGGAGACGCTCGTCGCGCGGGTCGGAGGAGGAGAAGCTCGTCGCTCGTCGCGGGTCGCCGGAGGAGAAGCTCTTCGCCCGTCGCTCGTCGCTTGTCGCGGGTCGCGGGGAGGAAGCTCGTCGCGGGGGGAGAGGAGGCCCCGTTCGAGCACTATCCAAGAAATAAGAAAGGAACACAATTTTGTTCCTTTTTGTTTTCGATTTGTGTTTCGAAACAAGAAACAAGTTTTTTTTTTGTTTTGTTTCTTTTGTTCCTCCTGGGAACAAAGAACAAAAAAGGAAGAAACGCACACAAACGCGTTTTGTTCCTTTTTGTTAGAACAAAAAAACAGAAATTTCTGTTCACGGGAACAAGAAATAGGAGTGCAACCATGCAGGCCCTTAAAGTCTAAAAATTGCATGATTACGAGCAGCTAGTGAAATGGTAATGGGAATTCTTAACTTACATAATAATAATAAAAAAGATAAAAAGGAGAAATGCACAAAATGATAATTGAGATAACTATGTGACACTATATTAAAAAGTAAAAATACTGCATACCCTCCTAAAAATACGTTCCGCATCTTAAGACAAACCTCGGTATCTAAAGAACTAGATTACCGTCCGTTATAAGAAAAAAAAAAAAAAAAAAAAAATCCCCCTTAGGGGTGAGAGTATAAAATAGCTCGGATTGGAATTGCTCGATTCGAACCAAATCGGCCGATTTTGGGCGGTTCTAGAAGGTGCCGGTTCGGTTCTTGATTCCATAAAATTGAAATCAGTGATTTTTGGTCTAATTTTCAGTTTCAAGGAAAGAATCTGATTGATTGAATTAGACCAATTTAATTATATTTTTTTTTCATTTTTTAAAAAGTAAAGTGCAAACCCAAACTCTAATATCCTCTCACACCTTGCTTATTCCAAATGATGAAATAAATCTTTGTTTTTTTTTTTTTTTCATATTACTGCATTGGCGATCCAAGTTGCTCCTTTTATTTCTTGCTTCCTTCTTCATTTTACCTTTTTTTCTTTTCCTGCAAAGATTCACCAATTTTACCTCCCTCGCTTACTCCTACTTTGTGAGTCCATCATTTATAAAAAAAAAAAGAATCCTTTGAATCATCCTCCTTTTTATGAGCATGCCCCTATAAGCATGGCCCCATCACCTCTCAATCTTCTTTGCAAAATTTTGGATGAAAATCCCAAATTTGAATTGCAACATGGCTTGGCAATTCAATTAATAAAAAACTTTTGACCAAGATATGGAATCTATCAGTTCTATTGGATTGCTCGAGAAACAGACTGGTTTGGTTTGGTCCCAGGATTAGGTGATCTTCTTCTTGGTTCCTAGTTCCTGAAAATTGAACCGGATCATGAAGCAATCATCCCTAATCCCCCTAACTCTATGTTGCAAACTCACATTTCTAGAAATTATTAATACAAAGTGATAATGACTTGAAAAGTAGCAAAATATATGTTGTTTTTTGTAGAGATAAGGCTACATTTGATAGTTAAGATAAAATTAAGAATATGATAATATCATATCACGCGTTCGGTGTTTGCTCATGATAAGATAAAGTTAGATATAAGAAGGATATAGCTCGAAAAAAAAAAAAAATTATCATAGGGGAAGGTAGGATAAAGATGAATAAAATTTATAATATTTTTTTTGGTAAAGGTAATGTATGTATTAACTTTAAACCACAAGGAAACTATACAAGAGAAAGGAGACCCGACACCAATAGCAAGGACTTGCACTCATGGTGACATTAGTAAATGTCAATAAGAGTGCAAGGGTGTCATGATACCCAAATGAGAGAAATAGGGGAAAACAGCCCCGGCAAAAGAGGAGATAAACAAAAAGGCCAAGCCTCCAGCTCTGTTGCATCCTCTATTGGCAGAGGTATTCGGCACTTGTTGGAACGTCATGGCTTTGTCTTTGACAATCTTGTGTAGGAAAATTATTTTTCTCGAATAACAAAAATTTTAAATTAATAAAATTACAAATATATGTAAATATAAATGATATTTGAATTCTAATATAAAAAAGTAACAATTTATTTTTAAATTTAATCTTATTATTTATAAATTCAAATTTTATTCTATGTTATAATATAAATCCAAAATATAGATATAGCTTTAGGTATTTTTGTATTTTAGGTATATCAGTACAATTTACTATTCAATTAAATTTTATTAGAGAATGATGGAAGGGGAAAAAATGTAAAATAAAATAATTTTAGAAAAAGACAAAAAAAAATTACAAAAAGCAAATAAACATAAAGTAGGTAAGAATGTTGCAAGAGATTTTTATTATCTCCATTTTTGAACTTTTACATTCATTTACACTATATGTTATTTATGTAAAAAAATGTATATGATACAATGTGAATATATTCAACTTTTTTTACTGCGATTTACCAAATAATGGGTAAGTTATAACAAAATCCCTAAATTTCATGCATTATCCTATCAAGCCTTAATTTGGTTAGGAATCTAGACAATCAAATATAGCCTAAGTGCATTGAAAGTTCTAAAACTTATTAAGAAAGTATAATCAAGTCCTAAAATTTACAAAATAATGGATAAGATATAACAAAATCCTTAAATTTCATGCATTATCCTATCAAGCCTTATTTTGGTTAGAAATCTAGACAATCAAATATACTCTAAGTGCATTGAAAGTTCTAAAACTTGTTAAGAAAGTATAATTAAGTCCTAAAACTTTCAAAAAGTGCAATCGAGTTTTAAAACTTATCATATGAGTATAATCCAAGTCTTTTGTTAACTTCGTCCAACATGATTAACGAAAAAGATTGGCGTGACTTTTTTTTATAATTATTTTCTCTCTCATACGTAGCACTGATGTGGCTAAAATATGAAACATAAAACAAAGATGATGTCGTTTTGAATGTGGCTAGCCCATTGGCTTAGATCCAATGACCCTCGCCAGTTATTGCAAACCCTTTTCAATGATGGTGAGGCAGTTGCTTGGTTTTTGTTTATGTTTGTCTTTTTTTGCATTCATTTTTTATTAGTTTATTTTTAAAATTAAAATAAGACTTAAGGCAAAATGACACTGTCACAATTCATGTTTTAGCTATGTCAACATCATGAAAGAGAGAAAATATGAAAAAAAAGAGAGGTTACGTCAGCATTTTTTGATAATTAAATTGGATGGAATGAATGAAACGACTTGATTGCATTTAAACAAAAATTAAGTGAACTTATCTCTATTTATCATTAAGAAAGTCTGCACCTTATTGGACTACCTCATAAGTGCAAGCTACCAAGAACTGGCGCTCAAAAATTCATTATATATCTTTAGAACTTTCAATTGACACGTCTAGAGGAGAGAGTTATGACCAAGTAAACAATTTATTATGCTGTAAAGAAGACTCGCAAGAGAGGAGAGGAACAAAAAAGTACTCGCCCCACGCTGAAGAGGTCAATTGCGCAATGCAATGAAACATTTCATTTTCTAACGTGCAAGGACGCCCCCGCATTAAAATTCCCTGGCTTATTGAAAACATGGGAAGCAGCGTGTGAATGTGACAAAGCAGGACAATGTCCAAGACTTCTTGTTCCTGCTGGGAAATCACCCTCAGTCCATCCCCTCCATTTTAAAAGGCCCTTGCAAGTGCTCGATTTTCAGGTACTAAAAAGATAATAAAAAAACTAATTGGAAAAAATTAAAATGCCAAGAAGACCCAAGAGATGGCCATAAAAAAGTTAATTATTTATTTTCCTTTTATTGTTATTTCATCTGTTTCGCGATCACAAACAATTTCTTCTGTCGAGATTGTCTTTACATTTTTAAGGATGTTCTCATGGAAATCTCAGTACCGGGCAAATTATGATAGCCTTTCAAGTTAATTTTAGACTCAGTTCGTTTAGCAGAAAATGTAGTGTTTCTAGAAAATATTTCCTAGGAAACGTTTATTTTAGAAAAATGACGATATTTTTTGGTATTCTATTTAAATTTGAAAATAAAGTGGAAAATATTTTTCGCTGTTTGGTGAAAAAAAATCTTTTCCTTCATGAATTACTTTTCAATAATTTTTTTATTATTTTTAATTGATTTTTTAATTGATTTTCTTTTCTTTCTTTTCTTCTTCTTTTTCAGCCACGACGATCAATCACAAGTGAGCTCGAGCTTTGTCATAAGCTGATGAAGACCCAACTTGCTGGATGCAAGTGAGGTTGAGCCTCGCTAGATTCAGCGAGCTAGGTGAGGCTCGAGCCCTGCCCAGCTCATTGGATCTAGCAAGTCTTGAGCTCAGTCAAGGTTGTCGGCCGAGCTCGGGTGAGGTGAGGTTCAACCTTGCCGGCTTGTGGAGGCTTAATCTCACCTATGGTTGGTCACCGACCGTCGCTGTGGCCAACCATCGGTCGAAGAAGAAGGAAAAAAAAAAGATAGAAAGGAAAAAAAAAAAAAAAAGAAAAAAATGAAAAGAATTTAAAATTTGAATTTTTAAAAAAGTATAAAATAAAAATAAAAGGAAATGATGTTGGGTGAAAAAAAGTGTTTGGTTTAGAAGTGAAAGAAAGAGGATGTAAAACTTTACCAAAAAAAGAAAAGGAAAGAGGATGTAAAAAGTTTTCTACTTTCTAAAAAGTGAAGCATTTTCTCTATTTTAGAAAAAAATTATTCTATTGATGAAAAATATTTACCAATTCATATTCCATTAAACGAATGTTGAAAAATCAGGAAAATGTTTTTTTAGAAATTTTTTCCATGAAATAAATAAAATCTTAGTTAGACAATTTTAGACCTGACCAAAGTGAAAGGCAAGATGGGTTGACTTGGACAAGCAAAAATATTATCGAGCTTTATTTGACTCACTTTGACCCGCCCAAGCCTGATCAAATTTATGTGAAAAATTAATACTCTCTATATAGAGTTATTTTAGGCTTGACTTATCTATTGATCAAATCCCCTCAATTTGTGAAGGTAATATTGCTCATTATAGAAAAGAAGAGTACAAAAATATGTAACACGAGTTTATTGATTTTATGTAATGTGTAATATTACGAGTCGCAACAATCTTTTCTAATTGTTTTATGGGAAAATCTCAAATAAGGACCTAAAGTGAGTTTATTTTCTTAAATAAGGATCCGGAGTGGCCGTTATCTCAAAATAAGGACCCGAAATGACTAACAAGCCTCAAATAAGGACCTTAACTTGCCGGCCGGCCAAAATGTTCACCGGTCGGCGAGAGTGTGACATTTCCTGTGGTCGGAATATGGGCAATTTTGTTCAAAAAAATATAGATAGAAATTAACAAACCCTAAAAATCACTCTCCAAACTCTTCACGTTCGTTTGACCTAAAAAGAAAAACTCTTTATGTTCTCACGTTTTTCTTCTTCTGCTCTTCATCTTCTCTGTTCTTTGTCCTCTCTCGCTTGGAGCACGAAAATTTTCTGTTAATGGAACACAAATTGAAACACAACAAGAAACCCCTACCTTTGTTTCTTCACATCTTCTTCTTTTGTTTTATGTCTTTGTTTCTTTCCAACAAAGAAGACAAGTTGAGTAAAGCCACTTTTTCGTTATTGAGACACTCATGTGTAACACGAGGACCTCGATTCTTCATTATCTTTTCCTAGGTTTCCAATACACTTTGATTCACACTCCCGTTCAACCGAGGTCAATTTCGTTCAAATTGAGAGGGAGGGCACGTACCTTTGGAACTCAGGGAGACAGGGATCTTGCTCCATCAATAGAGAATTTGGGTTCTCCAAACGAGAGGGGACAAAGAATGTAAAAGATGAAGAGCGGGAGAAGAAGAACGTGAAGAGTTTGGAGAGTTTTGTTTTTAGGGTTTGTTAATTTCTATCTATAATTTTTTGGGACAAAATTGCCCATATTCATGCAATCGGAAATGTCATACGCTCGCCGGTTCGTGAACATTTTGGTCGGCCAGGTGGGTTCAGGTCTTTATTTAAAACTTGTTAGCCACTTCAGTTCTTATTTGAACAACGGTCGCTTCGGTCTTTATTTAAGAAAGTATGCTCACTTTGGATCCTTATTTGAGATTTTTTCTTGTTTTATTGATTTATCAAATTTTGAGAACTAAATTTTTTGTTTTTGGTCGGTGAGAACTAAAAAATTTAAAAAGTTAAAATAAAACAGGTTTTGGGGAACATCACAGCGCCTACCGAAACAGAGGAATGGGAAGACTGTTAATCTAGAGGCTGGATTTGCTTTCTAGATATCATTTATCTGACGGTGGGAGCGAGCGTGGAGTCATCGACGATCGTGGTCATAATTGGTGGAGTAGAGTCAAGTCCAAGCTCTTTTCACGTGATAACAACCACACTTGCCGAAGCCCTAAGGTCAAAACCCTCTTGTTATTTTCTTTTTATTTGGCAAATATTTAATTTTGTTTTGTTTTGGGTCTACAGGATAAATGATAAAAGATTGCATTTACATGGTTTCCTAAAACATACCAACCAACCAAAATGAAAAAAATAACACAAGTTATAAGGAATTAGAAGAAGACTTTTCCATTTCCTTACTAGCTATTACTCTGTACACTAGATGCATGTGAGTTCGATGTTCTATAATCGATGATAGGTTGTGTATGGTTAGATCTATCACAATCGTTGATTACATGAGCCTTAGTTGGAGCTATCGATCTAGATTCTAGCTTAGATGGACCCACTAAGATTAAAATATGTGCCGGATAGGGTTCATGAGGCATTTTTGTTTCTAGAATTTTTTTTTCTAAATCATTCACTATCTGTGAAATAAATTCACTGTGAAATAAATTCACCCTTAGACTTTATTTATTTCCCAAAAATTAAATAATTTAGAAAATATTTTTCTAAAGCTGATTGTTTATATAGCTTAATATAATCATTCAATGAAATATATTTTTATTATCGACATAATTTATGCTCGAAGATTGTTGTGGATGATAAATATATTTTTATTTCATGTATTTTTGTAAGTAATGCGAATAATTACTTTCTAGAAAAAAATTTAGATCATTTATTTTCCACTAAATAAATGGAGTCTCAATTCTCAAATTTTCATTATTTTGTGGGAAAATCTCAAATAAAGACTCAAAGTGAGTCTATTTTTCAAATAAGGACTCGAAGTAGCTAACAAGTCTTAAATAAGGATCGAATCTTGTTAGCAAATAGGCCAAAATGTTCACCAGCCGGCGAGAGTGACATTTCCAGTGGCCGGAATATAGGCAATTTTGTCCAAAAAAAATATAGATAGAAATTAACAAACCCTAAAAACCACCACTCAAACTCTTCACGTTCTTTTGGCCTATAAAGAAAAACTCTTAATGTTCTCACATTTTTCTTCTTCTGCTCTTCATCTTCTCTGTTCTTTGTCCTTTCTCGCTTGGAGCAAGGAAATTTTCTGTTAATGGAACACGAATTAAAACACAACAAGAAACCCATACCTTCATTTCTTCACATCTTCTTCTTTTGTTTTCTGTCTTCGTTTCTTTCCAACGAAGAAGACAAATCATGAGTAAAGCCATCTTTTCTTTATTGAGACACTCGTGTGTAACACGAGGGCCTCGATTCTTCATTATCTTTACCTAGGTTTGCTATACACTTTGATTCACACTCCCGTTTAACCGAGGTTAGTTTCGTTCAAATTGAGAGAGAGAGAGAGAGGGAGGGAGGGAGGGTATGTACCTTTGGAACTCAGGGAGACAAATGGTGAATGCCACCATCGGTGGGTCCTCGTGCATCAACATCACTGGCGTTCAGTGTGGGACCGGCCATGTAATTAGGTTTGCGTATTCAACTTAAATGAAAATGGTACGAGGATCAAGACACGGGGGTTGGTTGGTGTACATTAATTTCACTAACTAATAACAAAATTAGGCAAAATAAAATATGCTTATACCCAATTCATGTTTGCACTAATATATTTTATAGTAAATTCATTATCTTTATTTTATGTCATGTAATGTGGATCTAATTATGTTAGCAATATCCATTTTCACAAATGTTACTATTTCCTATGCTCATAACCCGATAATAATCAACTGGGGCTATTGTGATGATCAAAAGTATTGTTGTAAGGTGAAAAACTATGTTTTTAGTTAGTGCTTGCATGGATTATTAGGGATCTTTTAAACTGCTGATGTGTGCTTGTGTGGTTGCTATCATAAATCTACATATGAAAAGCATTGAAACAGTTGAACTTGTAATCCACGTGGTGTCTTATTCAAGTTGCGATTACATATAGCATTGTCGATAGTGAAGGTAAACAACATGACACATCAAAATGTGAGGGGGACTTCGGGGAACAAATTGTCGGTCATGTGACATTGTGTTGGAGGGGACAAGTTGCCCGGACATCGTGATGAAGCACATCAACCTTGACTCTTCGGAACTCAAGAAGGGGAGCTATGCCAATTGTGTTGATCCTCCCAATTCTTGCCACACTTCGTAAGGTTAATCGTTGTAGCCAACATCCCTGCAATAAGTTGACCGAGGTAGTTCTCTTTTCTTGACCCAACATCAAGATAGGTCATATCGTTAGTGTTATCAAACTTAAATACGTTTGCTGGTCAAGATAATTTGTGTGAGTTTTGTAATTCATGGAAGGGCCCAATGGGTGTTAGAATTGATGTTCGGGTGAAATTATTTCACGTCCCTTTTCATTTTAAAACGCATCCTTTTGAGTCCTTCTATAAGTACATTTGTTTTGTCAACTTCTACGTTTTTGGTAGAAATAGAACCATAACATCAATATAAATGCTAGTGCATAAAAAAAGAGCTATCCAGGCAAAGTTATTAGTGATATTATTGTTGTAAAAATGGATAGTGTCCACACCTGAATTTTTTTGACTGGTGCCCGAGAAATTTTTGTTAAGTATGAAAGATTGCAAAGACTTAGGTCAACTCAGTTTGACCCGAGATTGACCCTGGCTCATTAGGCCCAGATCGATAGAACTCGACGCAATCAGGCCATAAAACCGTGCCCCCTCTCTTTAGGCACAATTCCCATACCACATGACTCACGTTCCAATTAGTCATTGTTCTCACTGTTCACAATTATCACTTGGGTGTCTGTTTCTTTTGTTCATGTGGCGCAATAATACAAAACCCTAGCGAGGACAAAGGCGTCTCTTTCCGTGGGGTCAGTGCCACAATTCCCATACCACATGACTCACGAATGTCTTCTTGCGTTCACCGTGGGGTCAGTGGGAAAACAGAGCTGTCTTTGGAATTAAAGAGCTTGCACGTTCAAAAGAAGAAAAGGACAGCCACAAGGAAAATAGGTCTTATTTTATTCCAAAATATCTTAGAAGAAGGACAGCACTGTTTCCCCTAGGCCGATTCTCCCTAGCCTTATCTCGGTCGCTCTTCATTAGCTAGCAGTAACCCCTTGTCCGCCATTACCGGCCACCGACGAGTCTCCTTTTTAAAAGAGGGCAAGAAACAGAGAGCATGGACTCAGGAGACTTGCGGCCTCTTTGGGTGTCCAAAAGTCGCTGCCTCGAGGATTCTCTCTGAGCCATTTCTTTCCTTTTCGTTGCCGATCCTCGCCGTCACCGGAACGCTGTGTCGTTATCGTTGGCCCAGCAAGCGCGGTAAACCCTGTTTTGCCCCTGTTTTTCTGCTGTCAACATCCGAAGCAACTCGTGCGTGTTTGAAGCTTCATCGCTGGCGTGCACCCTCGTCGGCAACACTTCTCAGACGTGTGAGTTTGACCAGCAACCGCAACCGACAACTCCTCCTTGACAAGGTATTGTTGAACCCCCTGCGTTTCCCCTGTTAAGAGTGAAACGCCGAAGCTTGGTTTCTTCCGTTCATGCTCGTGTTGGATCTGAATAGGTTGGTTGTGTTGATTTCGAGCATTTCTGAGCGATTTCTTTCGAGTCTGGATGTGAGTTCAAGTCCAGAAACGGTCAAGCACTTTTTTTCCTTGAATCCACGTTCATAACCTATCCAATGAAATGTCTATAGTGGTGCGTTTGGTGATAAAACCTATTACGAGAATAATTAGAAATTTTATTTTATTTTATTTTTTGGTGAAAGAAATATTATATTATATTATTTTTCTCTGAAAATAAAAGTAAATATTCATAACTTTTTTTTATTATCGACCTGGGTGGCTCCGCTAGTAAGTCTTTTCTATTGTGGGGAGGACCCATTGACTCATTCTCAGAGGGCGAGTTCGACTTGCCACAGAGACGCTTTGTGTCTTACTCGTTCCATGGGAGTAGTAAGTCCTCCCGTGAGGCTTTACTCTATCGCTTGCGGCATACGAGCTTCCCTGAGTCATAAAAGAAAAATATTCATAACTTTTTATTTTTATTTCAAATCTATTTTTCAACTAATTTTTTTATTTTGAAAAATAAAAAAATTAATTGATATTATCAAATTTATTTGTGTTTCCAAAAGCAAAAGAACAGAAAATTGAAAAATAGGATGTTACCAAACAAACCTGATTCATACAAGTTAATTTCCTTTTTTGTCTAACTCAAGAGCATATTGCCCCAGATTAAATCACCTTAATTGATTTTCAAAATCTTTCCAATGATTGTGCATGCTTTTTTTTTTTCCATCATCCGTTTCTCTCGGATTAAGCTCCTGAGGTCACCAATGGCGATTGTCGGTGAGTTGATGATGTTGTATCCGTGGCCTGAGTGTTTGACCATCTTGTGCATCTAAATTGGTTTTGCTTATGGTGTCCCTTTATCTGCTTCGTCCTAACCATGCTGTGAATGTGTGAATGGGGTTTTGATGATCGAGGGGGGTATTGATGGCTGTGGTCCCAGGTGCGGGTGACCGGTAAATCCGGTGGTGGTTTCGGGGTGAGTGAAGGCGATGTCCGTTTAAAGGTTCGGAGGTGTAAATCATGGACAAAACCCTGTTTCCTTTTTTTGGGGGTGATCCTAGCATGACGAACGTCTAAGGATCGGAGGATAGCCATAAAAATTTTCCTTCCCCAACACAAGCACGTAGAAATTGCCAAGCAAAATACATAGCTTTCTCCCTCTTATCGAAAATGTATGATTGAGAGTTTACCGTCCATTTTCCAAGCTAATGGTACTGTTAGCAAATCAATTCCCTTCTTCTGTCGTTTACTGTACAGGGTCCCTTCTTTTTGTACTCACAAATGCTCAGAGGAGTTTTATTGTGAAGGGACCTGGTTGATTAACTGTACTGTTAGCATGGAGAACAGATGGCGAACCCTCGGCCATACATTTTTCATGAGAGGGAGAAAATTTGTATTTTGCTTGGCAATTTCGACGGGAAAAGAATCGTCAGATGGTGACATCATCATGCTAGCATCACCCTATTGTAAAAGAACGGGGGTTGGAGTTCGGGGAATAGGAAGTGAGCGCGGAAGACGATGGGAGCACAAGGAAGAGGAAAATGGGTTTAGTCTAGGTGGGCTTAAGTGAGATTTTTTGACAAATTTGGGGAGTTTAGGCCCATTGGTTTGATATTATTTGCGCTTGGTTGTTCTAGTTATGATTGGGTCGGTGATTTTCGGGCTTGAGAATAGGCTTGATGGATCCAGCCTTAGTGTGGGCTTGATGCTTCCCTGTAGAGAAAATGGGCTTACGTTCTGGTAGGTTCAACTGGGTCTAGTTGATTTGGACCTAATCTGTTTCTAGTAAATAGGGGCTTGGTTTATTTCTAGAGGAAACTGGGCTTTTGAATTTCTAATGGGAGAGGCTTGACTAGTAAGCCCTTTCGCCTGCGGCGGTCCGTGTCCATGTGAAGCCCATGCCTAATCCAACAAGCGAGTAATAATTTGAAAAAGAAAAGGGAAAAAAATTGGAAAAATAATAATAATCAGAAAATGGCTAGGAATAGAAGCCTTGATTAGGTTGTTAAATCTTAGTGACATATTTAGCTTTGTTTCAGTTGTATAGCATAACTTTTAATTTTTCGAGTTTTGGCAGTTACTTTTCATATAGCTTAGACTTAGATTGATCAATCTTTTAAGTAACAAATTCAACCCAATTAGAACTCATGGGGCTGCTATCCTGGGGTTTAATAATAATGCCATGTATATTTTGTACTTGTTGCTTCCTTGAGTCTACTTTCCTACACTTTAATTGCATTGATTATGATTGTCTACTTTTTTTTTTTTTTTTTTTGTGCACTCATGCATGGATAGCATTTAGTGGCATAGATTAATTAAAAGTGGTCAAAGATTGCTTGAATCATTTAGGTAACAAAACAATCAAGTTAGGGTACTGAAAGAGCACTAGTTGGTTAATTAGTTTAATCGAGCTTTTTTCTTAAATCTCTAATTGCACAGGAAATGAAGTATCCTTCAATGCCTCACTTGACTTGTAGTCAATCTCATAGGCTAGTGTTGACTCCTATTTAGATTGGCTTTGTAGATAGATCAATTTCAATTGTAGTTTCCTAATGTCGAGCGAGGTAATAATTTAGGAAATCCACATCGATTGAAGACTGTTGGTCCCAAATTCGACAATACCTCCAAACCTACCATCTCCTTGACATGCTTGTTGGGAGGGTCGCATTAGATAGTGCTAGATTATGAGGCTCTTTTTTTTTTTTTTTTTTTGGGTGTCTATGTTAGTATTTTAGACTTAGTTTGTAGAATTATTAGAAAGAATCTTATTAGGTGATTGGATATTACTTGATAAATCATTCTTACTAGTAAGTTTTAGTATCTCTAGCCAGCAGTACACTATATACAATTTGAGTAATAAGGCTGATGTGGTACTTCCACTCATATATTAATAGTCACATAAGCAAAATTGAAAGGACGTTTAAAGTCTAAAAACACGAGTACAATAAACTAGTGAAAATAATTGTTGGATTACCTAACTTATATAGAAAAAAGATAAATACTAGAAATGCACAAAACGAAAATTGAGATGTACTATGATATCATATTATAAAGGACGCATACCAAATACCCTCCTTATTTATTCACTTTTTCACTCTATTACAACTTTTTTTCAATTTTAGAAATCTTAAAACTTGTTACAAAAGTACAATTAAATTCTTAAAAATTTCGAAAAGTGTAATAAAGTCTTAAAAATGGTGTCTAATTGATGCAATTAAGTCCTTCCATAATTCCATCCTATTTTTTTTTTTTTTTAGTCAAAAGCGCCATCCTACTTCGCTAACATAAAATGTTTATTACTATTTTCTCTCCTGTGTAACGTCACTAAAACATGAAACATTAAGATAAAAATGACAGTGTTTTGATCCGAATCTTTCTTTTTAAGCCAAAATTTGAGTTTAAATTAGATTACTAATAAAAGGTTTGATTTAAAAAAAAATATATAAAAGAACACAAAACAAATCAGCCCTTGTCGTTGTTGCCCCACCATTACTGAAATTGGCCGGTGATGGTGGGGCGATGCAGGATCGCTTAGGTCTTTTAGCTAACAACCGCCTGATCTTGGGGTTGAGAGGGTTGCAGGGCATCATTCTTTTTATTTTTCTCTCTTTTTTTTTGTGTCCTTTTCTGAAAAATGTAACCTTTTATTTAAAATTTGGGTAAAAAGTTAGACTTGACCGAAACGATTTGGTTTTTTGTCCTATGTTTAATGTTTAGTGATGCTGACGTCACGTAGCATAGAGAAAATAATAAACAAGTCATGTCATTTTTTTTTATTAGTCAAGTCGGATGAATTTAACAACAAGACTAGATTACTCTAATTTATAAATCTTCAAACTTAATTATACTTTTGAAAGTTTTAAAATTAAATTATATTTTTGATAAATTTTAGAAATTAAAGTATATTTATCCCTTTTAGAATACCGTTCCGCTTCTTATTAAACAAATTATCCAAAGAACCAAATCATGACTCACGCCTTAGGCGGTGGAGGCCGTGGAGACAGACAACGGTCGGAGGTTGTTGGGGGTGAACAGGAGTTGGGGGAGATGGGAATTTGTACTGAAGGATGAAAAACGGTTCTATAAGCAAGTTTAGTCTGTCAACTGCTATGTGAGGTATATAGTTAGGTATCCAACATAAAACTTATGGTACAAACTCATATTTCAATTAAAAAAGAAGAAGAAAGGATACAAAGCGTATTCTCTAAGCTTTGTAGTCATTAAGCCGAAAATGCAGTGAAACATGTCATTTTCCAACGTGCCTGGACGCATTATGCTTTCACAAGGAAAAAATAAAAACCGCAATGTGTTCTTTTTGGCTTCTGCTCCTGTTGCATCCAATTAAATCGAATTGCCTCTTTAGCATGTCATTGTGCAGGTCTCTATCCCTATATCTCCATTTAACGAGTCAAGAGATAGCATCTCTTCTTATCATTGACAGTCAATTCTTGGGGAAGAAAGAACCCTAGATCCGAATGCAGCCAAGAACAAGAATTCAGTTCTTTCTCATTCCATCATCCACAACACTTGTAACTTAAATTACATCTTTATCTCTTGACTCGTGTCACAATCCAACATAAAAAGATTAGGCACTAACAATGCTTCATCTGATGTTGCAGGGTATCTCGTGTCCAAAACATGTTCTTGCTTCTGATCCTAGTCTCACTCTTCCTCGGTTCTCAGCAAGCTTATTCTTCAACTTCCTTTCAAGTTTGGAGTCTACAAGTTTCTTTTTCCCTTCTTTCAACCCTGGCTCTTGCATCAGTAAAGACCTCATTTGCATGGGCTCGGCAAGCTCGCAAGATGGGTATTTGAACATTACGCCGGAGCGGGGTAATTCAAGCCTTGCACCAATGCCAACAAACCAGATAGGGCGGGTTCTTATTCCCGGCCAGTGGTTGCTTGGCCTGCCATGATCTCCACTCACGCCACTGGCCAAGATTACGCCACGCCAAATTCCGTGAGTCCCGGTGACGGGATGGCTTTTCTTTTCGCACAGTGACAGGACCTCTCCGCCGAACAGCGCTACTGCACATGGTGGGGATTCTTGACTGGCCCACTCAAGGTACTTCCACCCAATCTTTGTTAAATGAATATGAAATTTGTGGTACTTCGCTGTAGAGTGTTCATAAAAATATGATTTCTCTTCAACTGAAATATAGGCGGCGCAGCTCCGTCAACCAGCTGTGGAGCTGACCCTTTCATGAACGAGTTTGATATTGACGGGAACCACGCAGGCATAGACACGCACGGAGCACTATGAACCCAGTCGATGCCCAAACCCTAAACAACACAAGAGTGAACCTAAAAAGTGGAAAGGACATTAGAGTCAGAATTGACTATGATGGCTATAGTCATGAACTCCAAATCTCTGTGGCATATTCTGGGAATTCACTAATAAGCGTTCCCAATCATTCGATCAAAATGTCGGGAAGCTGTCCCTAGTCTTGTGTATGTGGGTTTTTCAGGCACCGTCCTCTTCCCGAAAGCCACAAGGTCATTAACTGGGCATTTAGCTCTTTTCCTTTATTTTCGGCAGTAGAGCACCGGCTTAAGAGAGACAACAGGATCAAAACCATACTGGTTTTGCCATGCCAAGCGTGATGACGGTATTGTTCATCATTATATGTGTCTACCCGTTAAGAGAGCACCAAGGAAGAGAGATAAGAAGGACACCGACATAGAGAGCCAATCGAGGAGGCCGCGAATGTTCCAAGGATGTTCTCACTTGCAAGGAGCTAGCAAAGGCCACCCGCAACTTCAGCAAGGAGAACCTGCTCGGCACCGGTGGTTTTGGAAGCGTTTACAAAGGGGTCATCTCAGATCCTCCGGCCGAAATAGCCGTGAAAAAGATATCTCGCAACCTCGAAACAAGGTCTGTTTCTTTACTTGTCATGTCCTATAGCACTCTTTTTTTTTCGAACATGGTCTCAGATAAGATTCTAAACATCACAGAAACATAGTGCCAGCAATTTTATAATGCTGTGAATAAAGTAGAAGAGAGAAATTCCATATATTTATAATGTATCTAGAAAAAAGTGTGCGTAGAGTTTAATTATAGGCTTGAATAGGCAACCTAGGGAAATCATATTGATATGTAAAATTATAATACTAAAGAAAATACCTTAAATATCTTTAGAAAATACCTAAATATTCTAATACTCCCTCAAACTAGATCCCATAGATATTAATCAGATCCGGCTTGTTATAAATATATTCTATCCTCTCATGATCCAGAGATTTAGTAAATATGTTTGCAAGTCGTTCAACAATCATAATGTGATTTGGAAGGATCACTCCACTCTATAGCTTCCTCTTGTATAAAATGACAGTTGACCCCAATATGTTGTGTTCTCTCATGAAATACAAGATTTGAAGCTATATGTACTGCAGTCTTATTATATCACAACAATAGAGGCATAGAACTAAAGTTTTAAAGCCTAATTTAGTCAATAGTTGCTAAATCCACTCTAAGTCACATGTTACTTGTGTCATGACTTCATATTTTGACTAACACTTGAGCAGACAACAACACTCTATTGCAACAACACTCTATTTCTTACTCTTCCATGGTGCTAGATTTCCTTTTAACCAAGGTACAATAGCTAGTAGTCAAACTCCTTTTATTTGAGACCTTGTCCAATCAGTGTTAGAGAATCCTTCAACTCTACTATGGCCATAATTTAGGTAAACAATTTCTTTCCTAGAACCTTTTTCAAGTACCTCAAAATCCGAATAATTGCATCCAATGAAATGTACAATGAGAAGACAGAAATTAGCTACCACACTAATTGGAAATGCAATGTTTGGTTGAGCAACCGTGAGATAGTTTAGCTTGCCTACCAGTTTTTAATATCTCTCAAGATTATCATGAATCTCTCCCTCCCTCAGAATCGGATTATCTCCTTTTCCATTGGTGAATCAAGATACTTTGATCCCAACATGCCTGTCTTAGTGAGTAAATCCTGGATAAACTTTCGCGTCACAATAGAACAATACCTTTTTGTGACCGTGTCACCTCAATTTCTAGGAAATACTTCAACTTGCCCAAGTCCTTAGTATGAAATTGCTGAAAATAGAGCTTTATTTCAACTATATTGACCAAGTCATCTCGTGACATAATGTATCAACATACACAATTAAAAAACAACTTGCCTCCCTAACTGTTTATAAAAGGAGTGATCATTTCCACATCTAGACATTCCAAAAGAGAGGACAACTTTTAGAAAATCTTCCAAATCACACGTATGGGGATTGCTTTCAAAACCATACAACTTTTTAAACTTGCAAACAGTCATCTAGACTTCCCTAAGCAACAACTCCAAGAGGTTGCTCAATATACATTTTTTTTTTGCAAGAAAGCATTCTTTGACATCAAGCTGCATAATTGCCTGAAGGAAGAGGTACCAAGTCTCAAGCTTGATTAACTCCAGAGGCCTTTTAATTCTTCTTTCATGGAATAACTACTCTCCAGCCAGGTAGTTATGTAATGCCTTGGCTGCAAACTTGAGGTAGAATATTGTTCAAACATAATAGATAAAAAAGGATCAAAAAGAAAGGAGACATAGAAGAGTATGAACTAAAGTCTACAATCGAATGTTGAGTACAAGCACGATACCTTTGGGATGAACAATATGGGTAGACTAATGACGGATCTGAGTTGAAGATGACCTAGTAGTGGTTGTAGGAAGGGGGGAGCAATATCTACTCAAGGATGTCGAGTATAGACCTTGAGAAGTTGGTTCTTGTGCAAATATTAGGAAATATGTGGATCAATTGACCAAATGGTGATCACATGTAAATTTCATCCACCTTATATATAGTAATTGAACATCATGATATACAATAGATTCAAAGAAAGAAACATTGGTAGTTATAAAGTATTTTGCAATGATGGAGAATAATAATGGTATCCCTTTTAAGTACAGAATAACATAGAAACGTATACTTGATGGCCCTATGATCAAATTTTGTACTCCAAGTTAATGACCACGAAAAAAGAACAAACACAATAAAAAATACAAGGTGGTAAGAAAAATAATGATTGATTGAGAAACAAACAAGAAAATGAAATACCACATTGTAAAATCAAACAGAGACATAAAGCCCAGCATCTCTCTCTCCTTTATATATATATAGATAAATGAATACCACTTGTAAAAACAAAAGAAGACATGTGATTAACGAGATAGCAAGCAATTAGCACAACATAAATAAAAAAAAAAAGGTTTTGGGACCTTCATCTTAGATAACATGGACGCGGGTGACTTCAATAGTGCCTTCATTATTCTTTTTAGCTACATCATTTTATTGTGGTGTATCGAAATAGGAAAATTCATAGATCAAACAATGTTGAGTCATAAAATCAGAAAAGGTGCAGAAAAAAGTGATCTTAGCATTATCAAAACACAAAAATTTTAACATGCACAATTTGCAGTGAGTGAATTTTAGAATTGAAAGCACAAAATATAGAAAAACAATTTTGAATGACTTTTACATTAGATATAGCCAAGGGACTCTGAATAGTCATCGACAAAAAGTAACAGTATATAAAACCAACAAAATATCTGAATGAATTAACGAAAAAGGAGGTGTCGCCGCTAATGACTTACAAGTAATTAATACGATGCAATTTGCCAAGTTGACATGAGACTCGCACTCTAAACTAGAAAGAGATTGAAAACTAGAATCTAAATTTTGAAGATTGTGAAACTAAGGATGGCCAAGACGACAATGGATTTTGTAAGGAAGCAACACCAGAGCATGGAATAGACGGATCATTTTCAAGCACGTAGAGCCCCCACCTCACATCCTCTATCGATCGTCATCTTTGTAGCCAAATCTTAGCAAATATAAGAATCAGTAGAATGTCACTGAACACTGAAAGTTTTTTGGTTAATATACCAACAAACATAAGGTTAAATTGAAATTGGGGAGATAAATCATCGAGAATAATGGCAATGAAGAAGTTGGATGAACTGCATCAACCCTATTAACATGTGTAGATGAACCATTAGCTAAGGTTATAGTGGATGATGATGAGTAAGAGACTAAAAATAACAAAATACTTGAAAAGACTTGACAAAGGACGAGATATAGCTAGCATGCGGTAGTAGCATTACCTGTTTGTACAAATAATTAGGCCATGAGATTC